>MNCI01027983.1:14848-52315 GCA_015680685.1 Gnetum montanum | reverse complement strand
TTTCCCCCAACGTGAAGTCTTCATCCCCAATGTTGAAAATTGCATCCCCCAACCTGGAAGCCACAAAAGCTAGATTTCAACACTTCATGCACTTCAACATTGACTACCACTTCAACAAGCATGGTGGAGAGCTCAACATGGAAGATTCATCTCCAACGTGGAAGGTGTTTCCTAATTACTATTTATAGTAAATGGAATGGCCATGGGGGAAGGAACTTACTATGTATAGTAACCCCTCAAAATTTTGCACCCATCTCACCTGAACAAGTTAAAAATTGGAAGTTAATTCGCAACCAATTTGTAATCAATTTGCAACCATTTTACAGCCATTTTGTAGCCAAATCACAACCATTTTGCTGCCCCATTCATGGCCCAACACCTATAAAAGCCAACCTCAAACACCATTTATAGGTTCAGCACTTTTGCAATTACATACACTTTGGCTATGGAGTAATTTTCAATAGGTTTCATTTTTTGACACTTGAATACATTTAGCATACATACATTCTCAAAGCAATAATTCCATACTACATGCATTCTCAATCACTCAAGAGCTCTTGCAATCTCCCATGTTTGCATTCTCTTGAACCCTAACATGGAAGCACTATCACCTTACAATTTGTGGATCTTTGGTGTCAACACTACACTTTTGGGATATCCAAACCCTAGCATAGAGTAATATGCCATCCAAATTTTCCACTTTTCTCACCCTCCAGTAGTAGCCAACATTGTAGATTTGAGATTGCAACACCAAAAGCTTGATAGCGTTGGGAGTCGTAGGACATCCAGATCATGAATTTGATAGCATTAACTTCAACAGACCCTGAATCCCCATCCAAGTGAACCCCCCTACTACTTATTTAGGCATCATTTGTACACATTTCTCTAACTTATTCTTTATTTTTCTCAATAAAGTTTTTGTATGCAAACTATATTTGTTTATTTTTTGTGCATTATTCAAATCTGTAATCAGTTTTTGCATTTCACTTCATTACACTATTTTGCAAACCCCCCAAGTCCCTGGTATATCTACTAGACTACCTAGGACACCTTGAATCCCATTTTCTCATGGAGGTCCTAAGGATTCATGGGTTGAGGAACTGTTGTGCACCAAATCTCTATTCAATTTTTTTCAGCAATTGAATTCTTCAGTTGCAACAATTTTTCTTGGCACTAAAAGGAGGGCCTTCACCCAAATTTTGTGACTAGATTTATTCTTCTCCATTTCCAAAATTTCCATTTGCAAGCTTTTCCTTGATTTCTTGTAGCCAAGACTGTGAAGAACCAATGCTAGTCTTCCTCCCTATGACCAAAATTGCAATGTGAAAGTTGCAAGTGGTTGGGTAGTGGCTTTTCATAGTAATTGCTATGAATTTTGTTAGCTCCAAATCTAGCATTGAAACATTTCCTCCTTTGTCATTTTATTTCCAATATTTTTCTAGCTTTCAAAGTGGATGATGCAACCTTTCCAAAAATTACCAAACTTCTAAAAGTTAGCTTCCCCCCATTTTTCCAAGCTAACAAAATTAATAACTTGCCAAAATTAAGTTCTTAGTAGGAAATACCAACTTTCCACTTTGATTTTTTAGCCTTTCCTCTATCAATGATGGGTTAAGAGGTGTGAGATTTCTATTATCTCAACCCTCTTCCTTCCCCTTGCCATACCCAATGTAGAAGTAGTTGGAAAGGTCAACATGGGAAAGGCTTCATACCAACTCTTTCCAAAGCCAACATTACAAGTTGAAAGTCTTTTCCCATATTTTTACAATCAAAACTTCCAAAAGATCAATGCTGCCTTTTCCCCCATGTGATCAAAACTACAGTGTGGAAGTTGCAAGTGGTTGCGTTGTGATTTTTGCAACACTTTCTATGAAATTTTTGAAAAGCCAACGTTGATATCCTTTCCCCTTTTTCCCTTTTGTTGCCAATTTTTCTAGTTTCCAAAGTGGATGGTGCAACCCTTCCAAAAATTATCAAACTTTTGAAAGTTATCTTCCCTCCATTTTTCTAAGGTAATAAAATTGGCAACCTACCAAAACCAAGTTCTTAGTAGGAAATACGAACTTTCCACTTTAACTTTTCAACTTTTCTTCCCTCTCCCCAATGTTGAGCTAGAAGGTGTGAGACTTCCATTATCTCATCCTCTTTCTTCCCCTCCCATTGCCATACCCAATGTAGAGGTAGTTGAAAGGCTAACTTTGGTAAGGCTTGTTACTAACCTTTTTAACTTTTCATTTTTGGTAAAGGGGTAAAACCCCTCTTATCCCCCACTTACTAATTATAGTAAGTACTTCATTTTTAGCAAATTTTGTTTAATTTAAATTTTTTTGAGTTTTATTCACTATAATTGACTCCTATTTTATCATTTATAGCCTTATTTTAAACCATTATCAATACCATAGCCATGTCTTTCCAACAATATACCAAGTTGCCCCGCACCTTTACTAGGGAAGGTCTTAGTCAACAAGCCATGAGGATATATGAACGCAAAGACTCTACTATCATTGAATGTAGGTAATCTTTGAGTGTCAGAGAAAACATTTTTGATTTTGTAGTCATAAATGAAGATCGATATAACTTCGTTTGCACCAAAATATAGGCTAGAATACTCATTTCATGTTTAGAAGAAAAAGCCAAAAGGGAGTTGAAACTTATCCACCGTAATGGTAAGGAGTACATCCCTTCTTCCTATGATCAAATACCTCTATCTAATATCTATGTGGATATACTAGCCCAATTGATTGAGATGGAAGAAGAGGATGAAAAACATAGCTTCAAGGAACAACAAGAGGAGAAGGAGGAATTTAGGGTAGATTTTGAGCCCAAAAACATCCTTGAAGGATTGTTCCAACAAATGTCTCCTAAGCTCACAATGCCTTCCTCTAATGCTTTTGTTTTCTCTATGGGCATGATGCTGCCATCTTCCACAGCTGATTCCACATTGGTAATAGTCATGCATCAAACTTAATCAATGCTACAAACTATGGTCTATAATCCATCTATGCCATTTGCCACATGGTCTCAATCTATGTAACCATCAACTATGGTTTTTACTACCACAAATTCATTAACTACTGGAGTGGGGCTCACCATGGGACCCCAAGCAAATTAGAGGTCATACACCCCATTTGTTCCATTTATGCCTTAGGTATAGGCACAAACATCCTTTTCCTTGTTTGGACCACAAGTGACAACCATAATGCAACCACTTCCTTATGTCATGCAACCCATAGCAAGGCCACAAGCCTCACAACAAACACCACAACCTTAGGTACAAACCCCACAACCAATAGGGCCATCAAAAGCCCTAGATTAAGCATCTTAAATGATCTTAGACCTAATGGAGGACTTGAAAATGCTCGAATCCTCTACTTCAAAAACTATCAAGATTATGGATTTCTACTAGGACAATCCCATAAGTCCTATAGTCCCACCCTTAATACTTCTTCCTAGTGTTCCTATTCCCTAATTTAGCAAATATAATGGAGAAGGTGATCCTAATGCTTACCTTATTACCTTTTAATCTAAATGTTTACTCTTGCATCCATGGCCTCATACCATCATGAGGATTTTCCTTATGTTCTTAACTGGGAAAGCACTTTATTGGTATGGTGCATTACCTAGGGGATCCATATCTCTTTGGAGGACTTAGTAGCTTAGTTTGTCAACTACTTCAAGTATAACATGAAGCCTAACACAATGCTTGACCAACTCATGAAGGTCAAGCAAAGGCTATTAAAACCCATGTAGAAGTTCATCTAGTGATAGAATGGACTACTCAATGAAATACCAGAGCCCATAGCTATAGCCCATCTTTTAGTCATATTTAATGAAGTGATGAATGACTTTATCAAGCCAAAACTCTAATACATTGATCTAAAATTTCTTAGCCAAGAATTCTTGAAAACTAAAAATATAGAGGATGTTATGAAGGCTAGTCATGATTCAACCTACATAGCATATAAAAATTACCATACACAAAGAGATAAAGAGAAAAACAAACAAAATAGTACACCTGTAGGAATTGTGACCAAAGAGGCAAAGATCAAAAGCCAAGGGCCAAGGGCTAGCCCACCCAAGGGCCCCACTAATGATCACAATAACCAACCATCAACCTCTGGGACCATTTCATTGACTACTACTAGGCCAAATTTTGAGTGAAAAGGCCATAGAAAATACACAACCTTACCTATGAAACCATCCAAGTTACTAAACTAGTCATTAAAGAATGGGCACATGCAACACAAACAAATGACTGAATCCACTTGAAAGAAACATGAGTGGTTACGTGAAATAGCAAAATACCCCACCTAGATAACAAAGGATGATTCTCAGTTACCTAGATACTTCAAACTAGACCACTTCTACCATTATGATCAATTACCTAGTCATGACACAAACTTCTACCTTACGCTTACCTGCAAAGGATGATAGATAGGGGGAGTTGGTCTTAGATACTTTCAACCTAGTTTGGCCATAAAACCAATTGATGTAGGTCTACAAAGACCTATTGAATGCTAATGATGCTCCCAATTTTATTTCATCATTAACATTGACAATGACCAAAGACCTGTAAGAGAACCATTTGTGATTCAAGTACCCCTTTGTGGTGAAAGGGATTCTTTAGCTTTTCACAACTCAAGATCCCCTTTTTTCATAATAATACCATCATGAGTGCCTCCTAAGGAATCTTTTGTAATTAGGGTCCCTCAACCCAACACAACCCAAGTATCCATAACCCAAACAATTGTGCAATGATCACTTGTGATGGCCAATGCTACTACCTCTTCCTCATAACCAATGACTAGCAAACAAGAAACTTCAACCAAACAAAGGAAGAGGCATAACCAAAAGCATGATAACAAGGGTGACAAGTAGATGAAGTAATGAAAGGAAGTGGATCCACTGAAGCCCACTCCTATTTCTGCTATACCCATGAGTTCCTCTACCCAACCCACTCCAACCACCAAACCATAGGAGGATGCCAGATCCCATACCTATAACAATGAGAAAAAGCCACAACTATCGTAACCTAAAGCTGAAGTTCACATTTTGAGGTGCATGAAGGAAATAAAGCACAACCAGGGTGATAAGCCCATGACCAATGCTAACAACTTCCTCAATGTAATGGACCAAGCTATAAAAACACAACTCTAAGCTTGTATGACCTAATCATGACTTTCTCTAGATATTGTGAGGTGCTATTCAAAAATGTTGACTTTCACCATGGTTAGTAAGGATATCCCTACTAATGAGGAATTCATCCATGCAGTGATGGTTCCTCCCTTACCAAAGGAAGTGAAGTTAACATACCTTGTATTTTGTGATAGCCAAATTAAGGTTAATGCCAAAAATGGTGAAGTAACTACAGCCCTTTTATTCATAACCATATGCATAGGAAAATTTAAAATATATCATATGCATGTTGATGATGGAACCACAATTAATGTCATCCCATGCACCATTGTTGAATGCTTGGGCTTAACTAAGTAGATACAACCTACAATCATCGTATCTTTTAAGTTCTTTAATGGATAAAGAATTTCCATCAAGGGGTCTATCTCCTTGGATTTTGTAGGTGGGGAGAAATTCCCCACAATCACCAACTTCTTGGTGGTGGAAGAGACACTAGGATTCAACTTGATCTAGGAAGACCTTAATTGGCTCAATTATGTGCTATGTCATCTCCCATCAATTAAGAAATTCATCTTCCTTATGAGATAGGTGAAATCATCATTCATGATGATAATGTGGTTTCCCTAGTTGTCAACAACGTAGACATAGAGTCAAGGTACAAAGTGGAGCTTTAAGAAGAAGCTCATAGCCATGAAGAGCAACAACCCAAGGAAGCCAACAATGACAATGTTAAGCAACCTAATGCATTATGGGATGAACTCCCTTTTAGCATTGTAAGCAAAGGAGGTGACAAATATAAGCTTGTGCAGAGTAGGTTGTACTCAATTCCTAATCTTATAAAGATTAGGAAGAACATGCATAAGTGAATTTCACCTTAACCTTCCCATGCCCCTATGACTAGATGCACCAATAGCCATGTAGCCTTAATTTTCTTTTGTATTTTATTATATCTTTTTATGCATTTGTTCTTTTACTCCTTATGCATGTAGCCTATTCATGTACCCTAAGTTCATTTTCATTTTTACCTATTTGCTACAACCTTTCTTTATTTTTACTAATGTTATAAACAATAAAAAAAGCCTTATAAATATATGCCATTTTCATAATTGGTCTATTAAGACCTTAAACTAGCATCATGACCCACCATGGCCTTAAAATGGCAAAGATAATCACACAACCTAGTCCGCTAAGACCTTAAACTGGTATCATGGCCCACCAAGCTCTTACACTAGCAAAGATAATCACATAAATTGGTTTGCTAAGACCTTAAACTGGCAATGATAATTACACAACCTAGTCCACTAAGACTCTAGACTAGCAATGTAATCCACTAAGACATTAAATAGGCATTATGGCCTACCATGGCCTTAAATTGGCAATGTAGCCATAATCACACAATATAACATGTGCATTTAATGGCCTAAAACTACCAAACATCTTATTTACTATTACACTTCTTTTTGGTGATTATCCATTTAATGTTATAACCAAAACATCAGCACAGCCATCCTCAATGTTTATAACATTTACTACAACTATAAATACATATAGCCTAAAATAAAACCAAAATTTAAATTTAAAGTTAAAATGTCCATAACATACATAGCCATGGCCACAATATGTGGAAAAAATATCAAAAAATAATAATCATCTATAACATAGTCTTGGCTAATCATAGCCATCAACATGAAAATAAAGATAAATATCCAACAAGCTAAATTGATGGAAGTTGTTGAATGGCATCTGAAGGAAGTGATTGGTCATTCTCACCCTCACCGTTGGGGTCACCAATGTTTCCTTAGGCCTAAAATGCAATAACATATAGCCAATTAGTAACCCATAGTCAAAACCATAGCTTAAAACAAGAACAAAAACATAAAATACATCTAACCTATGGAAATTTTGGCTCCATAACTTCTCGGGATAGAAGTGGAAGGGCATCCTCCAAACAATGGAGGATCTGGTGCTCTATCATGTTGACCTAGTCAACATTCCCAAAATCAATGCTAGAGAGGATGTCGATCCTATATATAGGAGTCAAAGTAGGAGGCTCCTAGGTAGTAGTAGTCATAGAGGTCTCACCTATAGTAGTGGTAATCCAAGAAATAGGGGATTACTCCAAAGCGACAGTACTTTCAAAAATCTAATAAGAACTCTCTACCTAGATCCCCTATATGAACAGCTCTCTCTTGTGTTGTTCAACTAACTCCTCATTGATCCACTTAAGGTAAGCCCCACCATCTACCTTGTACTAATGCTTGTGGGACTTTTTTTTCTTGCCCCACTTTGGACCAAAGCATACTGATCCTTTTAGTCCTCAACCTTTTGGGAGATGAGGTCCATCAGCATATGTTGTTCTACCATCTCCCATAGGATCATTACTTTGTTCCAAATGACATGCTAGTAGCAGACCCATGTGATCTCCCTAGTTTGCAACTCCCCCAAGTTAGTCACTTGGGCCTTCACAAAGGCCTTGTGGTCTTAGAGATCTCTAATTATCTCCTCTTCTGATTGAGCCTTTTCCCTTAAGGCCATAACTTCCTCTGATAAGGATTCGTTGGACCTCTCTAGCTCACATGAAGTTTTTGTGCATCACATTGCTAGATTAGTAGCAATCTCATACAACTTCAAGGATACACTAGATAAGTCAAAGGAAGGCTTAGGTAAGGAGTCTATCTCTATGTCTCTATTGGTGTCCCACTCCATAGAAGACACTACAAAAGTATAAAATAAAACCATAAATATGATGCACAATCTAAGATAGCCATAAATTAAGTATAGGCTACAATTGAAGTATAAAATAAAATACTTACCTATCTTGAGTGCAACTTGATGCAACCAGTCGATGATGTCCTTAGCTAGTCTACGTATGAACTCCACTTTTTCTAGAGTCTCCACCCATGGTTTCACACAAAACTTAAGGATAGGTGCTTGCATTGATGGCTTAGGAACTACTGTAAGCATAACAATTTTTGAATGGTTAGGATGAAAACCAAAATTAAACTATAAGATATAACAAAAATATTAAGGCATGGTCATACCTAGCTCCTTCTCTTCCTCCTCTGGGATGCTAATAGGAGATGTACCTAGTATTACCTCACCAAACAAGGCATCTAGATCATTTATATTCTCATTGATAAACCCTTCAACCATAGGTTGCTTTAGGAGTGCTTCTTCTACATGCCTTTGTCCTGCCTCTATAACACCTTGGGCTACCATAGCCTGATGTTTCTCTATAATCATAACATATAGAAAACTCATTAATACATGAAACCATAGGGTATCCATAATTTTAAAATATGAAATATCCCAATTTAAATAAAGCATACTTGTAACTACCTATTGCGATGGTCTAAGCTTAAACCTTAGCTTCTTCAAGGAAAGCTAGTCTGATGTTGGTGGTGCTTCCTTTGTATGCCTCTTGAGTTTCTCCCTAGTTGCCTATTCAGCCTTCATACGGCATCATCTAGCATCCAAGACACTAGCAAGAAATGTAAAAGGCTCATTGTCATCAGTGTTGTCAAGAGGCTCACACTAGCTAACATTAAGATTCTTAGTGGTGATGGATAACATATCATCCATCCCCTTTGGTGGGTTTTGGGCCTACACCATTAAATAAATGTGCTTTATCCAAGGCTTAAAAAGTTAGCTTGGATCTTGGGAAACTCATCATCCATTCTTGTACATCATCAGAAACTCTGCAAACCTCTTCAGATAACCTATAAAAAATGCAAAGTGCATATGGATTATTATAGAGGTATCAACATAGAGTCTAAGGATCTCCTCATGAAGCCTAGTAGCCAAAGCAACTACTAGTTAAATTTGGTACCCTCCATCAGGACCTTCTTAAAGGTCAATTCCTATGCTATGTTGATTAACTTCTTTTATGATAATAGTTTGGGAAATGCATGAGACCTGAACAAAGGATATGATTCCTTTGCATTAGGATTCATGAAGCTATTGATGGAAATTTAAGAGTGGTCCATGTTGGAACCAAGCCACTTCAAAACTTTGTTGCAATGGCTAGTTTCCCTTACTATCCTAGTGGGAACCTTTACTTCATCAATGGGGATACTAAACAAGCCATGAAAGAGGCCTGCACCAACATCCATGTTTACCTTCACATCCTAGATGATGGTGCTAAAATTAGAAATCTTATCATCAAAGGAGTTGATGACATGCAACGTCCCTGTAGCAAGGATGGAAGGAATAGATGCCATAAGTACATAAAGTAAACCTGCACGCTAGATGTTTTCATGAAAGTACCTAAGCACCAACCCCTTTAGCCACTTTTGTGATAGTGTCACCTCACTAAACTTCAAGATGAGGGTATCCTCATGACATGGCCTTGAAAGTTATATGGTGACATTAGTAGACGTGGAAGGTGCTACAAAGCAACAACCAAAATTTTAGCATCAACATAAGCATGTTTAACAACTAATCAAAGCAATAGAACACTCAATGATATAGCCATGAAACACTAGAATCTATAGCCTTTATATTTACCTTCCCTTTTCTTCTTCAATGTGGAAGTCCCAGTTGCAAGGGTATGATCCATAGAGTTGTCTAAATCTACCCACTAGTTCTGCATTGTTTCATCATCCTTACACTTCTTGTATACAAGGTTGAACCTTGAGGTGTATTCATCAAAGTTCCCTCTTAATTGTTGATACATAGCAGTTTTGATGTAAGGGATCTTGGTGAATTTTTCTAGAGAAATTTTTTCCATTACCAAGATTTGGTCATTGATGATCAAACCTTTATTGTTGACCTTGTACCTATAAGAAGTTTGTACAACCGATGAAGTTAGGAAAGATAGTTAAGCCAAAAGCATAACAACATTACAATAGCCATGGTTACCCCTGTAGATGATAGAAAGTGTTGGGAAGGTTTTGGAATAGCATGTGGACTCTATGCACCACCATCAGAGTATAGTTAGCACTATACTATCTATACTCTGGCATCGTCTAGATCTTTGTGAGGTAATGTGGGCTTATGGCATCTACTGAGTCCCTTGCTATCCTAGGAGGTGGCTTGTCAAAAATAAATATCATAATTAGGCCAAATTCCTGAGACAACAAGGTCTCCACTATAACCCTTGCCACACCTATAGACAAGTGTGACCATAGCATCATACTAAAGTTCTTTAAGATGTAGGTAAGAACTTTCCTTACCCTAGGATTGAACCATAGTGACAACTTCCCCAAAGGCCTATCAAGGAGTGGGTTATTGGTCTTGGGATGAATAATATAGCATAAGATACCCACCAACTCCACAATGATGAGGATGGATTTCAAGTAAACCTTGCATAAACCAAAACAAAAACGTTATGACCATTTGGCATTACTTGCAAAATTTAGAAAAAACATCTAGTCAAAGGTAACATTAGGCTCTATAAAAATCTCTAAGGTGTTTATCTAAATTAGCTTAAAAAATTCCATGAGAAAAAATTATTACAACCTTGCATAGCCTTAAATTATGGAAACACAAAGCAAATTTTCATAACCAAAATATTATAGAAAAAATCATATAGAGAAAACTAAGCCTTAGTCTAAATTATGCATAAATTTTGAAGAAAACATCTAAACTATGCATAAATTTAGAAAAAGCATGCATGAATTTAGAAAAAAAGCATTAAAAATTTTAAAAAGCCTATAGCCATAGTAGAAATATTTTTAAAAAACTAGTGAAGCCTTTTTTTTTCTTAAAAAACATATTTAAAGCATAAGTTTTACAGGAGAAACTACACATGTCAATCACATGCATCCAAAATTTTACCTTATTTACATAGCCATAACTGAAAAATTTATCAAAAATTCATGAAAGCTTCGATTTTAATGATTCCACCATGGAAAGAACCCTAAAATCACAAGCTTTGTAGCCATGACCATTATAACAAAAAATACATAGCCATTTTTATATGGAATATAGAAAAATTAGCAAAACAACTATAGCTTTCACTATGAATTCCCTTTTTGCAAAGCTTTATGAAAAAATTCATCAAAACATTTTTTGAGCTCCAAATGGAGTGATTCCACCACTATTTTAAAGCTTAAATTGAGCCCTACACACCCATCTTTAAGAAAAATTCAAAACCATTGTTGGTTATGCAAAAAAAAATTGTTAATTTGCGCAAGATTATAAAAATGACATAAATCTCCTTTTGACATAGGCTTGATAAAAAATTCATTAAAATTTCATTTTAAGTCCAATCAAAGTGATTCTATCTCCATTGGAAAGTTGAAGCCAAGGCCTACTCAACCATAGCCAAAAAACAACCAAAATCCCTGTTGTTTGCTTAGAAAAAATTCATGAACTTACATGAAATTTTAAAATGGCATCGAAAACCTAACTACATGACCTTAGGAAAATAGCCATAACTCCATCGTTATAGATTTAAATCAAATGATATAACATCTATTGGAACGATTATATGATGGGCTAAGAACTTGTAACATTAGATTTTGAAAAATATGAAGTTGTTTTCTTAAGAAAAAATATACATTACTTGCTTTCTCATGTAAAAAGCTAAAAATCCTAAAGCCCAACTTAATATAGCCATAAAAACATAGCCAAAATAGCTTAAACAATCTATACCCATTACAAAGCACACCAAAATAATGGGGTAGTATTTCATTAAAATTTAAATTTAATAAATCCTTAAGCCTAGATCTGAAAAAATGACCATACCCCCATAATTTTGGGAAAAAACATAAAAACATTAGGTTTGATTTTAAAAATCAAATCTATTGAGGCAAAAACAATGAAAAAACCATGGAACCATGTGGAAATGACCAAAATAAGAGGTTGGATTTTGAAAGAATTTGATTTACCCCCTTTCTTAGAGTAGATTTGAGAAATATGGTCCCACATATGGTAGGAAAAATACTAGAAAACCATAGAAAATAGCTAAGAAACAAAGGTAAAAATAGGTAAAACTACTTACCTTACAGTGGTGATGGATGAGGCTTAGATGGAGATGGCCTTGGAATCTCTGATAGCTCCCTATAGAGCTCATCCCTCTTCTAGATTGTAGGATTTCTACTCTTTCCCCCCCACTACTTTGGTGTCATGGCAAGCTCAACATTGGGAGTAGTTAAAATTAGGAGAAAATGGGAGTTCTACACTGGTTGTGAGAATGATGAAAGGCTTCCACATTGAAGATAAGTTTTTTTCTACAACAAGAATCTCTACTAGAGCTCTCCTCTAATGCACAATCTACAAGAATTATAATTTTGATTGAAAACTTATAAAATTCAACCATATATGCTACATCTAAAACCTAAATGCACATCTAGAAACCATAATTGTTAATTCAATGCACCATAACTGCAAGTGCACTAAAGTGTAAAGGGTTGGGGGGGGAGGGAGTCTCTTCAATGCTGAGTTTGGATGGAAAAAACTTTACTTTTCAAAATTTTAAGTTCCTGAATTATTGGCCCCACCCTATTCCTTCTCTCTTAATAAAAATTGCATCAATGCTAAGATTTTTTCAAATTTTGACACTTAGAACCATATTATAATCTTAACTTCCATGCATCCATGTTGGGGATGTAATGCTTAGCATGAATACATGCCTCCATTTCATAAAATCATTAAAATACAACTATTTTTCCCATTTTAACAACCAAAACCTACCCTTTTCAACCCCGAGTTCCCAAAAGTGGGTGAGACATCNAAAACCTACCCTTTTCAACCCCGAGTTCCCAAAAGTGGGTGAGACATCAACGAAGCTAGACACCATGGGTTTCCATGCTAGGGTAATAGTACCTAGGATGGAAGAATATGGGTAATACTTGTCCCTATCTCCAAGTACTCATATAGTCAAAGTTTGACCTCAAAGTGGGCCCAGCATGACCTAAAATCCCTTCAAGCATCTTAAGCAACCTCAGCACCTCACTTAACCAAGTTGAAACTAGTCAAAACCTTGGAATTTGTTGTATCCATGTTGGGGGAGGCTTCATCCATCTTAATCCTATCATCCTCAACATGGATGGATGAGGGAAAGCCAAAATTATTTAAATTCACTATCTTATGGCCATTTCTCAATGCTCAATGACCCTTAGACCTTGTTGAAACCCTCTAGAGCTTCTAATTGCCCTGGAAGTAGTTAAATATGGTACAAAACTATCATCCCCCTCTCATCCATGCTAGGGCCATCATGTGTAGTTTGGAAGAAAGGGGGAAGACTACATGAGGCACTTAAAAGCCTCCAAACTGATGGATCTTGGTACCAAACATTGATTGTTAACATGGGCAACCTCATAGGCTAACATGCATGATCAACTAGTTGTTAATCTAGCTTGGATTTGAATTTCTTGGATGGGAGATACCTTTTCAATGCCAAGCATCCCAATCATAGTGTGGATGAAAGGGGGAAGCCTAAAAACTCTCTCACAGCCTTTGAAATAACTATATTTGGACACTAGACACTTATGGTTAGTTCCAACAACCCTATAGACACTCATGCATAACCTGATTTAACCATAAAAGGTAAAATGCCTTCCCCTAGTCTTCCATGCTATGCATGGAATCCCCAACATGATAAAATTATGGAAATTCAAAACTTTTCTTAATAACCCTTGAAACAATCAAAATTTGACATTAGGTATCAGTAGTTAATGCCTGCAACCTTAGAAGCTTGCATGCATAGCTAGAAATGATGGAAAATGGTAAAACTTTGGGTTCCCTAGTTCTTCCATACTGAGAGCCACCTTCTCCAAGCTGCCAAGTGTGTAAGAAAGGGGAAAAATTTTGGGTAACTTAAAAATAAGCCTCTAGAAACCTTGAACAAATACTAGAGAGACCTATGTATTTCCTAGAACCTCATTTACAGATCCTCAGGACTATCATAACCAATCATAAGTGGCTACAAAGCCTTTTCCCCTAATCTTCCATGTTGAGCATGGAAACCCTAGTGTGGAAAAATTGAGCAAATCCTAAAAACCACTCATTAACCTTTGAAATGATGAAATTTTGATACCAAGCATTGGTATTCAACACTAGTAACCTTGGAGACCTACATGCATGACTAGAAATGATGCAAAAAGCCAAAAATATTCTTTCCCTTAGTCTTCCATGTTAAGCATATTACCCATAGCATGGAAAATAGGGGAGAAGCTCAAAAACCCTCTAGGAAACCTCCAAAATAGCCAAACTTAAGCTAAAACCCTAGTCCTCAACCCTGACAATCCTACAAGCACACATGCATGATCAATTAAGGTTGAAACTAGTTTAAATCTAGGATTTATGGTTCTTCCACATTGGGGATCCCTTTTCTCATGCTGAGCATAGTATCCCTAGTGTGGAAACTCAAGGGAGGACGTTTTTTGAGCTCCTAAACACCTTAGAATAAGGTCAAATGACCTTACATTCCTCCAGAACCTTGTTAGAAATCATTGAGGCCTTCAAATTTATCCTAGATGGTGAAAAGATGGTTCTCCCTAGTTTTCCATGTTGAGATCCCTAGCCCAAGTGTGGAAAAGGAGGGGGAAGCTAAAAAACCACTTAGGAGTACTCAAAACTGCTAAATCTTGACATGGAGACATAGCCCTTGGCCCTAGTAACTCTAGAGAGTGACATGCATGGTTTATTGTGACCCGAGTTAGCCGAGATCTAGGATTCTTACTTCATCCACATTGAGGAAGTTCCTTTCCATGCTAGGTGGCATGGAAATAATGAGGAAAAGCTACTTTTCTACTTTTTTTCTTGCAAGATGACACTATTGGAAGCAAAAGATCTATGCCAGATAAGCCTAGGACCTCATAGTCTTGAGATTTTACTTGTTTAATTTCATTTTGACCTCCAAACCCCATGACCCCATTCTTCCATGCTGGAGTAACTTCATTAGAGTGGAAATAAGGGGTAAGACCTTAGATGCCCTAAAACAACCTCCAAACATGCTCAAAATTAGCTAGGAACTTGTAGAGTCAAGGTCTCCAGCCCTAGGGGCATGGAAACCGAGTTAAAGCACTTCTAAACCACTATAAATCTATAAAATAAGTATCCCCATTATTTCATGTTGATGATATTGTGCTTAGAGTGGAATAAAGATGGGGGACAAGCTTTTCTAACATTGTTTGACACTCAAAATCAACTCAAATTGCCACGAAACAAAGCCAAATGATGCATAACTTCTAGATCTAGGTCACAACTACTTGTTTGACCTCATTTGAGCCTATTTTGACTAATTTTTTTGTTTTCCATGCTGAGCCCACTTTCTTCCATGTTTGCTAGTGTGAAAACAGGGGGGAAGGCTTCAAAATTTGCTTTTTGACCTTTACAGACCTCTAAAGTGCCTAATTTTTATGGATCTAGCCCTACGCTACCTTGGGAAGGTCTTGGAACATTAATTTTTAACATTTTAGCATCCCAAAACCTATTTTTCTTAGTTTCCATGTTACGGGTCTCTGTTTCCACACTAAACCTAGTGTGGAAGCCTCAAACACTTAATTTTTATGTCCAAATAGCCCAGAAACATCCCTGACTAATGTCCAAATTCACCTAATAGCCTTGTAGCCTCAAAACATGGCCTACTAAGGCCTAAAACTAGTAAAACCTAATGCTTTTTAATTTATATTAGCTAAATTTAACCATATATGGCCTATTTTGCCTGATTTTTTCCTTATTACATAGTATTTTGGCTCTTTTTTGGTCTTGTGTTGCATTGTTCACCTTGTTGACCTTCTATGGGTTTTATACAACCCTCTAGGTTCTTTATTACCTTATTATAGTCTTATTTTCCTTTTTTTTAGACTTTGATTGGTATCAAATAGTGGGGTTTGACCTTTCCTAACCACCATTTGACACCATGTGACCATGGTTTGCTAAGGCCTTAAACTACCATCATGGTCCACCAAGACTCTAAATTGGCATTATGGCCTACTAAGGCCAAAAATTGGCAAAATTGTGGCCTTTGTTGACCAATTTTAGCCTTATTTCTTATATCTCCCCTTCATTTAACCCTTGATGTCCTCTATTGCACTCTGTCGAATTGTCCTTATCTCACTGACAAATTGGATGGCCTTGATTACATTAGGTTTGCATGTGTTTGATTCATTTTATAGAATTTTAGAATTTTTTATTCACTTTTATCTAGGTACCACGTAATATTATTTTGGTTGCCATGCAGGATCAAAGTATGAGTACCTGGGAGCAAATTTGATTGCCTTGGTATCTACATGAACCTCATAGTAATGTTGAATAGTGTATTGACCTTGATTTCCTAGAACTTGAGCCTGAGAGTCTAGAAGATCACATAGCTTCAATAGATAAACCTTTAGAATGGCCTAAAAACCTAGTAAAAACCCTTGACTTCAAGATGGGTGACATAACCAAAGACTCTTTGGTTGAGGTTCCCATCACAACACATAATGGTGAGGAGAAAACCATTAAACTAAGTTCCTCACTAAAATATCAATATGCTTAATACATCACCAAGGTCTCAATAAGTAATTTTAAGGCCTTTTCCTAGTCATATGAAGATATTCTAGGCCTAGACCCACATTTGGCCTAGCCCAACTTCATACTAGATCTTAGCATTAGACTAGTTAAGCAAAAGTTGCACAAGATTAAACTTAATTCGGCCTTAGTAGTTCACAATGAAATCTCAAAGCTCTACCAAGAAGGTTTCATTAAGGCTATCAATTACGTAGAATGGGTATCGAGCATAGTGGTAGTCCCTAAAAGAACTGGGAGTATTTGTATTTGCATTGATTTTTGAGAACTAAATAAAGCAACCATCAAAGATGACTTTCCTTTTCCAAGTATTGATCAACTTATCAATACTATGATCAAACATGTCTTGTTGTCCTTTATGGATGGATTCTTGGGATATAACCAAATTAGGATTAACCCATAGCACCAAATTACCCAGACCTCATGACCCCTTGGGGTACCTTTTATTATACCATGATGTCCTTTGACCTTAAGAATGCAAGAGTGACCTATCAATGAGTCATGGCCTATATATTCAACAATTACATGTGAGATTTGCTCAATGATTACATAGATGATATACCCATTAAGTCGAAAGTGGCCAATGAGCATGCTAATGACCTATTTCTTGTGCTTATACAATGCCTCAAATACAATCTTAGACTCAATCCCAACAAATGTACCTTCGGTGTCAAGACAAGTAAGATGCTTAGCTTTGTAGTCTTTGAAGTAGGGATACATGTCAATCCTAATAAGGTTAAGCCCATATCTAAATTTGCAGCACCTACAAGCCTTAAGGAGCTTCAAGGATTACAAGGTAGATTACAATTTATTCATAGGCTTATCACTAGGCTTACAAATAAGTTATAGTCAATGCAACACTTACTTAAGAAATGGGTTCACTATGAGTGGATGGATCAATGCCAAAAGGCCTTTGAAAACCTTAAGTGAGAATTAACACAACTACCAACAATCTATCCTCTGCAAGAGGATAAACTATTTTACATTTCCCTTGTGATCTCCAACACATCCATTGCCTATCTACTCTATAAAAAGTGTGATGATGGAGTAAAAATGCCTATATAATACCTTAGACATGTGATAGTAGCCCATGAGACTCAATATACTAAAGTGGAGAAGTATTTTCTAGTGTTAGTCTTCTCCTTGAAGAAGTGAAGACATTAGCTCTTCAAAAGCCAAGTCAATGTTATTTACAAAGCCAACTTACTTAGAGCCATAATGACCAACATCTATGAAAGATGTTGTATAACCCAATGGAAAACCATAACTATAGAATTTAATCTTCATTACATCTCTCAATCCTCAACAATAGTTCAAGTTATAGTTGTACAATTCATAGTTTTTCATGTTAATGACTAAGCAACCATATATCTCTTGAATTTCCTAATGTGCATAGTAACACCATTAGCCAAGTTCTTGAGGGTTATGAAGCAGTCATCCACTTTGACAAAGCTTCAACTACCCATGGCACCAATGCCACTATCATCTTAAAATTTCCGTCTTTTAAAATTTGATCCTTTTCCTAACATTTTTGAGTTCCCATGTTCCAACAACATAGTAGAGTATGATAGTTTGATTAGAGGGATGATGATAGCTCATGACCTAGGCAATAGGCATTGAATGATCAAAAGTGATTCACAACTCATGGTTAATGAAGTAACTGAAGTCTATGCATGTAAATCCAAACACTTAAAACCATATTGTGATGTAGGAAATAAATTGGTACAACAATTCATAGTCATTGATATCCAATACATACCTCAAAATGAGAATTCTATAGCTGATGTGATTGCAACATTAGCCCTTAGTGTGATGCCAAATTTGTTTAGTAAGTTGCCCACCTTAACTATTGACTATGCTATTTCCATCACACATAACACTAAGGTTACCTTTATGGATGTTATTCATACTACTCTTGCTAGGGAGTGGTATGATGATATCAAATTGTACCTTATGCATAGTGAATCCTTGCAAGGTTTGACTATTACTTAGAAGGATGTTGTACGCAAGTGATCGATGCAGTATGTCACCATAGGTGATAACACATATGTTGATGATCCTATGATGGCATAATCCTAAAGTGTTAGGTAATACCAAAGCTAGAATAGTCCTAGAGAAGGTTCATGAGGGTGTTTTTGGAGGACATATAGGACCTAGATCCATGGTCACTAAAATTAGTAGTTAGGCTACTATTGGCCCCATATGGAACATGACTACCTACAGAGAGTTAAGTGGTGTGATACATGCTAATGATAGAGAAACCCTATACATTTATCACCAATTTAGCTACATCCCACTCAAATAACATGGCTATTTCAATGATGAGGGTTGGATATCATTGGACCCATAATAGCTAAGCCTTCCACAAGACATAATTTCATTATCATCACAACTGAATACTTTACAAAGTGGGTTAAAGCTATTCCCCTAAGAAGGAATACATTTGAGCAAGTTTGCAAATTCATCCTAGGTAACATTGTAGCCTATTTTAGCATACCCACTACCATAGTTATAGATAATGAACCATAATTTAGTAGCCATGAAATGAAATATTTCTATCACAACCTAGATATTAAGCATTGTTTCTTGTCTCCTTATTACCCTCAGGCCAATGGACAAGCAAAAGCAAGTAATAAGACCATCATCAACTTACTCAAAAGATGCTCAACAACAGTAAACACAAGTGGCATGAGTGGCTTGTCCATGCAATATGGGCATATAGAACAACTTATTGCATGGTAACTGGTATAATCCTTTATAGCTTGGTTTAAGGTTCTAAAGCTATTTTACCTCTTGAATTGTAGGTCTCATCACTCTAAGTACCCTTGACCAACTTTATCAATGATGAGTAGAGCAAGAAGTTGTAGACAACATCCCTAGACTCAGTGGAGGAGCAATGTATGCAAGTGTTTTCTCACATCGAATACTATCAAGAGAGGTAGAAGTGGCAGCATTACCATAACTTGATAATGCACAAGATCAAAGAAGGTGACTTGATCCTCAAAGTTATCCACAAGCATGTAGACAAATTCTTAGCCAATTGGGAAGGGTCCTTGCTTATCACCAAAGCCTATGGGAATGGTGCATTCAGAATAGCCAACATGGATGAGAACAAGCTAGCCAATCTGATTAATCATTCTTAGCTAAAGCCATACTACATGTAGCCAAGGATCATCGGCAACAGAGCCTACTTTCAATGGTTCACTACAATCCTAAATTGATAACATGGACTGCCAAGGCCTTAAATTAATACCATGGCTTGCCATGGTCTTAAACTAGCAACTTTGGTGACCTAGATAGCCTAATTTTCATGTAGCCTATATGCATTATAGCATTATAATATGTAGTAGTGTTTTGTATTCTTTGTTAATGCCTCTAGACTCAATCCTCCAAATATCAATAAAGAGGTGTCATTGAAACACCACAAAAACTTTTGCATGCTATAGTCAATTTTCATCATGTAAATTTCACCCCATGAAACTTGAGGCAAAACTTCATTGTAAATGTGAAGATTGTAATCCATAGTGGTCAATTTCACATACTTCTTACTTTTGGGGC
Organism: Gnetum montanum; assembly: GCA_015680685.1. Taxonomy (NCBI): domain Eukaryota; kingdom Viridiplantae; phylum Streptophyta; class Gnetopsida; order Gnetales; family Gnetaceae; genus Gnetum; species Gnetum montanum. The sequence continues at coordinate 32,164 of MNCI01027983.1, read as the reverse complement.
TAAAAAATGCCTCATAGGTGGTCAAAGCCTCATTTTGCAAGTGAAAAAAGTCACCTAGTATCTATATTTGTGGTTAAGGTTGGGGGGTGCGGGGGTGTTAAAATGCATTTTGGAATGCTATAAAATTAAATTTGATGTGTTTTATAAGGGGTATACACTTTTCTATGCTAGAAACACATATAGGGGGGTAAATATCACCTACCCTCAATGTGGAAGGATGGGGGTTTTGGAAACTTTCTTCCTTCAATGTGGAGACTACATGCATAACCTGGAAAGCTTCTCTCCTTAGGGTTGAAATTTCCCCCCAGCATTGAAAATTGCATCCCCTAGTGTGGAAACCACAAAAGCCAAATTTCAATACATCATGCACTTCAACATTAACTAGCTACTTTAGTAAGCATGATGGAAAGCTTGACATGGAAGATTCATCTCCAACATGGAAGGTGTGCCCCAATTACTATTTATAGTAAATGGAATAGCCATGGGGGAAGGCACTTACTATGTATAGTAACCTCCCAATTTTGGGCATCCATCTCACCTAAAAGAGGTAGAAATTGGCAGTTAATTTGCAGCCAATTTGTAGCCCATTTTATAGTGATTTTGTAGCCCCATTTATGGCCCAAAACCTATAAAAAATAGCCTCAAACACCATTTATAGGTTCAACACTCTTGCAGTTACACACACTTTGGTAGTGAAACAATTTTCAATAGCTTACATTTTTTGGCACCTAAATACATTGAGCACACATACATTCTCGAAGCAATAATTTCACACTTGGGGCATTCTCAAGTACTCAAGAGCTCTTGCAATCTCCCATGTTTACATTCTCTTGAACCCCATCATGGAAGCACTATCACCTTGAGACTTCTAGATTTTTGGTGTTAAAACTATACTTCTAGGACTTCCAAATCCCAAGGTGGAGTAATCTAGCATCCAAATTCTCCACGTTTCTCACCCATTAGCAATAGCCAATGTTGCAGATTTGAGATTACAACGTTAGAGGTTCAATAGCTTTTGAAGTGGTACAACATCCAGATTGTGAAGTTGGCAACATCGACTTCAACGTACCCTGAACCCTTGTCTAAGTGAACCCTCTGCTGTCCATTTAAGAATCATTTGTACACATTTTTCTAACTTCTTCTTCTTTTTCTCAATAATAGTTTAAGTTTTTTGTTTTGTGTGTAAAATATATTTATTTATTTTCTATGCATTATTCAAATCTATTAGCAGTTTTTGCATTCCACTTCATTACACTATTTTGAAAATCCCCCAAGTTTTTGGTTAATTGACTAGACTAGATAGGGCACCCCAAATCCCATTTTTTGTGGAGGCATTGGGGATTCATGGGTTGAGGAACTACTATATGTTGGATCTCCATTCGATTTTTTCTAGTGATCAAATTTTTAGATTGTAACACTACTTCAAGCTTTTCACACTTATTGGAAGTAATACCTACACATCATCATTCTTAGAAGTAACTATTGATATAACAACAAAACCAAAACCAATTTCATCATGTTTCTTAATGTATTTTCTCTCTCCTATAAGGGTTAAGAAAGCACTAAGTGAGCTTTGTTACCTCACTTGTTTAACTATCATATGAATCATCTTATGGATTCCATCAAATCTAGCTACATATTATATATTTCTTACCCCATCAAATTGATCACCGCTATTAAAATTTCAAGGTCTACTAAGAATTACATCAATACAATAAATTAAAAGTACATCACATTTCAAAACAAAATGAAAACTTCCTTTAAGACATATTGTTCTCTTACCTATTGAGAGAAATCAAATCCCTTAAAGAAATTTGATTGTAAACAAGGAAGTTTGATCACAAAATTAATTTAACTTTGATTTGGATTCAAGAGTGGAAAAATGCCTTTAATGCCTTGAGACATCTTCATGCAAAATCATTTTTAGCTTGACTTGTGTGTTGACCTTTTCATAAGTCAAAGCCTTAAGGAAAATGGAGAACAAAGGATGTTTGCATGATGTTGTATTTATAAGACAAGGACTTATGGACAATGACTTCATAATAGGCATGGACAAGAGCAAAGGACTCAAGAACTAAGAAAACTAGGAGTAAAACCAAAGGACTCAATGTTTCACAAGCAAAGCCAACATCGTCAAGATCTCAAGGAAACATGCAAAAATTCAAGACTAAAGACAAGGAGTGAATATTTCAAAAGTGTAAAGGAATCTCAAGAATGACACCTCCAAGAAATAGTAGATGTCTTGGCTGAAGTGAGGAAAATCAGTAAAGATATCTATAGGAAACAGTAGATGTCTTGGCCAAATTGAAGGTTGCTCAAACAAAGACATTTTTGAAAAATAGCAAACATTTTTCAAGTAAGAAAGACATCTCCACAAAGATGTCTTTCCTATGAAGAAGATGTCTTTCTAGAATGAAGGTCTAATGTAGAAAGACATCTCAGGCTCAAAGGAGACATCTCTAGTGAACATTAGATAGTCATTGCATGAATTCTAAGGTGATTTTAGAAACATATTGGCTATTGGAAGACTTCATTCCATTGGGAAATGTACAAACATTGTGTACTATCAAGTGTTATTATAAGGAAATCATTGTAATCATCGTTGTTCCGCATTGTACTATCTTTTATCTATTGTAATTGGTCAAAGTGAGTTGTACCTCAAAGTACAAGGATCAAAAAACTTAGTTGCATTCATTCCTTATAATTATTATTCTCTTTTTTTGCCATGTAGGGTTGATGTGATTCTTGCAAGAAGGCATCTTACTTAAGCTTATCAAGATCTTGTGGGATTGAGTGTTGGTGTAGCGCCACAACACTCATGAGCGGAGTTTAAGTTGTAAGGTTGTGGGATCCTTAAAATCACATTCTAATATTTTTAGTACCTTACAAGGTTGAGTGGATTCATGGTGCCAAATCACTCCATAATAGAGCTTAGAGCTTGTATAGGATGTGGTACCCTTCAAACCACATTTCACAGCAACAAAGTCCAAAGGTGTGCTAGAGAACTACCCTCTAAGTGTGGACTACCCAAGTTGGGGGACCACGTTAAATTTGTTGTGTGAATTGGCTAATTATTTTTTTGGGGAACTTATCCATCACCATTATAAGTTCAATGATCTTCAAGTGGTATTGAACCTTGGTACTCTTGGCTCTTCATCAAATTCCAATAGTGAGCAATGGAAGGAAAAATCAACATTAGACATACTTGGTCAAGGAGACTAATTTGCTTTATCAACTAATGTATCAAATTTCTGTATCACATCTTCCATAAAGGTAAATCTTTCATTCCATTCATTTTATTTATAAATAAAAGTGTCTACTCTTGAAAGTTTAATAGTGATCATGATATTTATTTTGATGAAAGATATGAAATATATTGTCATGAAGTTCTTTCTTTTCAAAATTTGTGTATTGAAATAAAAAGACTCTTTATATGTTAAGCAAATGAAAATTAAAGTTTTGGATGAGGAATGCTCTTATCTCAAAAAGGAGAACTCAAACCTTAGGGCTAAGATTCAAAAACTAACAAATGTGATTGAGCAGATGAATAAGAACTCTTTGGAGAAGACTAAAGATCAAAAGCAAAGCTTATCCAAGTTTGGTAAAAATTCTAAACCAAAAACTTTAAAATGCTTCTTTTTCAGAAAATATAGCCATATTCAAGCTTATTTCTATCTTAGATTAAATCACTACCCTTGGTCTTTACAAAAGTAGCTTAGAATAGAAACTATGTAGGTTTGGAAAAGAAAAGAAAGAAAGCCTAAAAAGAACTTGATGGCTCAAATTTCTCTCTTCAATGATAAGACAATCATGTGATACATTGATAGTGGGTGTTCAAGACACATGACTAGTGAAAATTCCTATTTAACCCACTTCATGGAACAAAATTGTGGAATATTCATGTTTGGAGATGATATGGAAGCACCTATAATAGGAATTGATAGCATAGGAGGTAAATGTAAATGATTAACAACTATTAACAAAGTGTCTTTTGTTGATGGACTAAAGCATAATATTCTTAGTGTTAGTCAACTTTGTGATTCAAATTTCAATGTTACTTTTTCTAAAGAAATATGTAGAATACAAGATTTACCTACTAGAAATGTTGTGATAGAAGGAACTAGAAAAGGAAATTTATATATCACTATTTTTGAAAATTTTCCTAATCTTATATCCCAAGTGCTTAGTGAGTTGTATAGATGATACACTCTTTGGCATAGAAATTTGGGCCACATAAATAAGAAAATTCTTCAAACCTTGGTATCAAAGGAAATGGTTTGCCCTCTCCCTAAGCTCAAAGATTTCAATCTAAATACATGTAAATCTTGCCCAAAAGGGAAACAAACAAGGGTAATATTTGGTAGGAAAACTTGTATTTCTACCACTCGTTCCTTAGATTTGCTTCATATGGATGTGGTTGGTCCAATTCAAACACTTAGCTTGGGAAAGAATAGTTATTTTTTGACTATTCTTGATTATTATTCTTGCTTGGATTACATTTTTACATCAGAAAGATGAGGTATTTGATCATGTTTTTAGAATTAGCAATTAGATCCAAAAACAAAAAGGATATAGCATTAAAGTTATTAGAAGCGAAAGTGGAGGTGAATTCAAAAATGCAAAGTTTGAATAGTTTTTTCACATGAATGATATTCTACATTAATTCTCTAATGTGAGAAATCATTAACAAAATGGGATAGTGGAATGAAGAAAAAAAAAGCTTAAACGAGATCTAAACCATATTAAATGATCGAAGTCTTTCTCATCACTTCTAGACCAAAGCCATCAACACTACTTGCTATGTCTCTAATAAAGTTAAGGTAAGAAGATTAATTTCAAAAACTTCTTATGAATTGTATACTTGTAGAAAACCATCAGTAGCTTGTTTTCATGTTTTTGGTTAAAAATGTTATATTCTAAATGATAAAGATAAATTAATAAAGTTTGATCTGAAAACCAATGAATTCATTTTCTTAGGATATACCCTAGTTGGCAAGGCTTACAATGTGTTTAATAAAAGGACAAACACTATATAAGAAACCATAAATGTAAAAATAGATGATCATGACATTACATCTTCTCAACTTGATGATTAAGTTGTTCCCATTCATAAATTATCTAGCCCCACTCAAGTGCAAGTTGAAAAAATTTTAGAAATAGATACTAATCATGATGAAGAGCAAGATGATGAACTTCATGAGATATCCACTCTCAATTGAAAATTCCTAGGCTCAACAAAACTCACTCTCTTAATGATGTTATTGGGAAAGTTCATGATGGTGTTCATACTAGAAGTCAAATCAAAAAGATTTGTGATCTTTTGGCAAACCTCTTCCAACTTGATCCCAAAAACTTTAAGGAAGCTAAATGAGAGGAAGGATGAATTTTTTCTATGCAAGATGAACTCACTCAATTTTCTAGAAATGATGTATAGGAATTGACACCTATGCCAGATTATAAACCTATTATTGGAACAAAATGGGTCTCTAGAAATAAGACTAATGAAAATGGAAACATCATTAAAAATAAGTCTAGATTTCTTGCTAAAGGATACAACCAATAAGAAGGGATTGACTTTGATAAGTCCTTTTCTCCTCTTACTAGGCTGGAATCTATTAGACTTTTTCTAGCCTATGTTAGCATCAAAAACATCAATCCCTATCAAATGGATGCTAAAAGTGCTTTCTTGAATGAAACCATATAAGAAGAAGTTTACATTGAAAAACCTGAAGGATTTGTTGATTCCATCAAGCTTAATCATGTGTACAAGCTTAAGAAAGCTCTCTATGATCTTAAACAAGATCCAAGAGTTTTGTATGAAAGACTTTCACAACACCTTACATTGAATGGTTTTGAAAGATGTATAGTTAATGTTACTCTATTTCTTAAAAGAGAAGACAATGATCTTATATCAGTTCAAATTTATTTTGATGCTATTATTTTTGGTGACACTAATGAAATTCTTTGCAAGAAATTTTTTGATCTCATGTAGTCTGAATTTGAAATGAGCATGATGGAATAACTCAAGAACTTTCTTGGGTTTCAAATCTATCAAATAGTTGATGGAACCTTCATTTACCAAATCAAATATGTTAAAGATATCTTGCTCAAATACAACTTAGTAGATGTTAAAGTTAAAAATAGTTCTATGGCTGCAAATTCCAAACTCCTCAAATATGATCAAGGTAACTCTATTGATCTCAAACTCTATAGAGGTATGATAGGTAGTCTTGTTTATTTAAGTGCTAGTAGAGTAGATATAGCTTAACTATAAGAATGTATGTCAAATATTAGAAAGCTCCAAAGGAATCTCATTACAGAGTTGTTAAATGTATTTTTCATTATTTGAAAGGTACTACTAACTAGGACCTCTAGTATCCAAAGGATTCTACACTTGATCTTGCTAGATATTGTGATGTAGATTGGCCAATCTATTCTAACGATAGCTAAAGCATGACTGGAAACTGTTTCTTTTTAGGAAGAAGTCTTGTTTCTTGGACTACCAAAAACTAAACTAGTATGGCTCTATCAACAACAGAAGTTGAATATGTCTCTACCAATAGTTACTATGCCCAATTACTTTGGATGAAAGAAACTCTTAAATATTTAGAAGTAAAAGAGAACTCAACACCTATTTATTGTGATAACGAGAGCACCATCAATATGATTGGTGTCTTTCTTTGAATGAGTTGTACTTGGACATAATTCATGGTGAAAATAAAGATTGAGATCACTCCTCATTATTACAGCATTTCTTGGTTTTTTAATTCTTTACTTAGCATAAGTTTTACTATTTTCCCTTGTTAAAAACTTTACATTTCAAGCACTTTACTTTACTTCTTTATTAATAATGGTATGGATACAATTGGTTTCAAGTGTTAAGTGTAACTATCTGGTAACCTAGTAGTGAAATTGTTTGGTTCTTCCAATAGTAATTTTACTTAGTAATCCTAGTGATAGCTACACAAGTCCAAGACATGAATGAAAAATGAGGAGTATNATTACTCAGCACACATTGGCACATTCTCAACAAAAATGCTAATGATGAATGGTGGAATTTCCCAACACTCTACAATAGAAGTTACAAGTGCTAGCACATGATCAGATTGTAATCCATAGATGGATAATGTAATTATGATAGTAACTAAGTTTAAATTTGTATTTTCTATCTTCCCACCTTAAGCTAGTGAGGTACAAGTGTATGGCTTATCNCACACACACACACACACACACACACACACACACACACACACGCACTCATAACATGGCTGTAATTAATGAAAAACTATCATCTATCAAAGAGATAAAAAGAGGCAATGATAGAATAAATGATGATGAAGACTAGAGTATGCCTATGCAAATAACAATCTCATTTGTGCATATCGATCTTACTATCCAAATATCATATTCATCTTTCACCAAGATGGATAGTTAAGGTGGAGAGACCTACAAGGCAACATCATTTGACCTCCAAAGCATTCAACATCCACAATCCTTCAAAAAACTTTAAGGGGGATGAATCTGAGCCATAGGCAAGAAGCATACCATGTGATCAAACACATGATGAGACCTTACCAACACACAGAGGTGTAGAGAGGTGTTGCTATGGAAACCAAACATGTGCACAACAAGGGAAAGTAGATTAACTCTCCTTTTATCCTGGAAGAACTTAATGGTGATGCATTTGTAGAGGAAAAACTCCACCATGATCATGAAGTCCATTCTCAAATGTCTATCATTTGCTTAAAAGAACCTATCAAGATGTAATTACATTTAGTCTCAGCAGACACATCCAAAAGAGAAGCAATATACTCTATGTACAAGTATGACTCAAGGCCAAGAGGTTTTGCCAGATCACAAAGGGAAGAATACTAGAGTCATCGAAAACACTAGTTGTCATTGTTCTTCCACTACTTCATCTTCATCCTCATGATCATTGGTGAACTCTGATCTAAGGTAACATAAGTTTAGAGATCATGATAGGGAAAGATGGTGGATTCATGATCAACATGATTATCACCCTAGCCATTCTAATGAGGAAGATGAAGAATATGAATAAAAAATAAATAGGAATAGATGTGTAGAAAGAAAGAGTTATGAGTACCAAAGGGAACACCACTACAGCAGAGCATATGAACCTTATGAGCATGAAGAACCCCTGTTGGTAACTTGCAGTTGTTGGTGATTGATCAATGGTGAGGTACCCCTACACTCAACCATATGAATACGAGCGTGTACGTGCGATCTGGTCGAACTCCGTAGACTAAATGCCTTAACGCCACAAGAAACACTTGGGGTTAATCGTTCGTTGTCTTCCCAGGCTTGCTTGTATGTGTCATGGTGTATGGTTAAGCAAGTCTGAGGTATATAATTTTTTTGGTATTTTTCAGTTTATCTCCTAAGCTATGAGAGTAAAGGATTGAGAAACTAACTAACTCTAACTACAACACTAAGTCCTAGCATTAGCATCCATTCCCACTTACCGTACACACCCTAAACTGTGCAACTGTGGCTACCAAACGCTAATCGATATTGGGATCACCACATGTAACGCATGTGCTCGAAGCGGTTGTATTGAGGCACTTAACTAACCTATGTATGACAAGTAGCCAATTCCTTGACTAGTCGTACACATCCGTAGATGCTCGTAATCAAGTCATACTTATCCTACGCTCTAAGAGGAAAGGGTTGAGAGAATCTATTCGCGATGAGTAGTCAATTCCTTGGTTAGCCGTACACTTTCGTCAATGCTCGTAACCAAGTCGTACTCATGCCACATCACTAGGAAAGCAGTAAATAACATTAATTAAACCTATCCATGCACTGCAAGGTTTATCCACAAAGCTCATCTTTATTGCCATACACAACTTGCATTCAGGTACAAAGCTGCTCGAATAAAGAACCGTTCACTTGGAGGACTCCTACTGCGGGCACATGGAAAATATTCTATCTCTGGGGTGATCAATCCACCAGAGCTTCGCTACTTTATGCCTAGGATGAGAAATGAGGGGAGTGCTGCCTCTTATTTATAGATATGATGGTGTACCGTGATATCGTGTACGTGATATCGCAGGTGATGTGATATCACATCAGCCGCGATATCGCGGCGTGTGCAATCTGCATCGCATCAGTGATCATTTGGGACCACCAACATTAGCCTTCAATCTCATGACTTAGAATCACAAGACACAAAATTATTCCTTTGAACAAGGTTTAGACGCTTGCTGGTCTTCTAGCAACAGCAAGGCCTAGATACCTCCAAATAAGCTAAGCAATTATCGAGCAAATGAAGCATAAATGTGTGTTTGCTATTGTGAATGTTAAAATGGTTGGATTTGTGTATGAAACTATAACTATCTATTATAATAGAAATTCAACTAAATTTATCAAATACTATGAGTCATTAAAGATTTCTATTTTGTCAAGTTGCTTAGTCTAGATAGTCCCTATAGTACACTACTTGAAACAAATAGAATTTCACAAAAATGCTTGAGCACAATTTTGACAAAATCTACTCCTAATTTTCTCTAGAGAGAAAGTTCCATAAGAAATTAGAAATAGAGTGAGATACAATGGATTTAGAAAAATAAAAGGAAGGAAAACCTAATTTGTGTGAAATATTAAACATTTAAGTGAGATAAATTAACATAAAAAAACACTTTGCAATAAAGCTATTCCAATTCAAACTAAATATTACAAATTGTCCAAACCCTTTGAGCTCAACAAGTAATCTTTTAAAAGACACTCTTATTTAACTACCAAAATGCTTTGTAAATAACAAAATACAAGCTTTTATTTGGCTAGTTAATAGTTGTCAAGAATTGCAAACAATAGAGCTTTCAAAAAACTTTGACAATTTCAAGATTGAAACATTAAGGCAATAAACTTTTCATAAAAATGAAGCTATTTCAATCATATTAAAGTATCAAATATTTTCTAAATCCTCTAGGCTCAAATAGGCAATTTCATAAACACATTACTATTAAACTGCTCAAGAGACTTTTCTAACACAACATAAGCTCTTATATGGCAAAACTAATAGTACGCTAGTATTACGCAAAAAAATAGAGCTATAAGAGCAATCAAGAAATTCCCAAATTAAATGTCAAGCATGATACTATTTAGATCATTAGCTAAGTATCTAAGACAAAATGGGAAGAAAAGAACTCATAGGATTAACAAAGTAGTTGAATTGATGCCTTTAACAAGCCATTCTTTACAAGATATCTTCAATAATTTTTCCAAGTTTCTTCTTCTAGAATATCCTTCTCCCCCCTCTTGAATATAACGTTTGCTCTATTAAATGGTAGAAATGTGCCAACATTTCTTGACCTTTGTAAAATTCTTAAAGAAATTATGCATGTCCCATTTTAAACTGAACTATAATTAAAACTTTTTATTGAACTTTTTAGAGTGAAAATTAGTAAATCTCTTTGAAGGAAAATTCTCATCAAACTTAAGGTTTAGTGCTATAAAAACCTCATTCCTAAGAAACAGAAATGAAAGCTATACAAGTGAAGCCATAGCATAAGCTACTTAACAAAAGGGAAGAGAGTGGTCAAAGTAACCCTCTTAGGAATCCCCCTATCTTGGATCTATTGTACTCAATTTTTTATGTAACCCAAGCTTTCTTCTCTTCTTCTTATTTTATCATGCTTCCACTTCTTCTACCCCTACATTATTTCTTATAGCATTGTCACAAAAATTTATCTCCTTCACTTTTTCAAATGTTGTTTTAATTCCAATACTCAAAGCTTTATATTTGGCCTAATTGTTAGTGCAACAAAAAGATAGAGGAACTACCTTTAAAATTTTTGGAGAATCACCATTTACTAGAACTACTATAGCTCCTACACCTTTGAAGTTACAAGAGCTATCAAAGTATGATTCCCACTTACTCTTATCTTGAGATTCCTCTTTTTCCAAGTTATAAACTTCTTGAAGTTCTGCAAATATTCAATTTAATAGCTCTTGTTTCAACAAATTTATTTATTTTTTCTATTTGAAGTAACATGTTCAATCATCAAAGGCTCACTATATATGTATATTTGATTTGGTTCTCCTTTCCAATGTAGCTACATATGTGAGTAATCTATTGATATGTAACCAAAGAAATGTTTACTTCAAATTCACTCAACAAAATATTATGTGAATATGGTATATCTGCCACTTGGATAGTTAATCTACCTTTTATATGGGGTTAAAAAGTAATTTATAACAAAACATTAGGTAGTTGACCCATAATCTTTACTCTAGTTTTGTCCACTTGAACAATCTTTTTATTGGATTGTTCACAAGTCAAACTAAGTTTTTTGCATATAGATAATGACATAAGAGTAGATGTAGCTCTAGAATCAACCAAAAAATTATCAAGATATTTATTTTTTAACTTCATTTTCAAAAGAAAAGGAGGAGCTTCTTTATTAGGAGTATAATCATAGCTAGTTTTTATTGTCTTATCCATGTTCGATACATAGCTTAACTCTGACTCTTCAACTCTAACTTTTTAATTTAATAAGCTCTAAAGCTTTTTTTTCTAATCTTCTATCTATTACAATTGATATATGCTAATGTTGGCCTTGACATGTTTAAGATCCCCAATTAGATTATATTCTCCATCTCCATAAAAGCCTAGTTTCTTCATCCATTTACTAAAAGACTAGTTTTGAGTACTTTGATCCATTCAATATTCTTTATTTTTATTTTTCTCTCTTTCACTTGGTTCAAAAACCTTGCTCTTAGTAGTTGTATAAAAAATGATGTTTCAGGGCTTGGAAGTACTTAACTTTTCCTTTGATCAAAGATTATATCTATTTTCTTCATTATTATTACACTCTTCATCTAAAGATATATCTTCATCTGAACTTGACAGAGAAGAGGTATCACTAGATCCGTTGTTGAAAGATTTTCCTACATAATGAACACTAGATAGCTCATTATCAGATTCAATATCAAGAAAGTTGGACATTGCAACATCACTTTCATCTTCATTGTCTACTGGCTTAGCATCTTGATGTTTATGTTTTTTTCTTTTTCTTTTCTTCCTTAATTCTAACTTTTGCCAAAGCTTTTTCTAGTTTCATTACTTTGTTGGATAAGTCTATAATTAGTTGTCCTGTTTTAGATTCTCTACTTTCTAACTCTTCCTTTGTCTTAATATGAGGTGGCCTTGATAATGCTTTAATTTGGGCAAAATCTTGCATGGGAATCATAAATTATTCTTCTTTTTCATGAGTTGTAATAATTTCTTCATTATTCAAGTTTAGCTATTTTACTAATTATATAGCTTCACTAAAGTAGTCATTTATTGTTATCAAGTTTGGGGTTTTTCTTAACTAGATTTAAATATTGGGTTTCATAGCCTTAAGATATGTGTCTCTAAGCATTTCATTTAATGGTCTATATTTTCTTTTAAAGAGCCCATAAATTTGTTAAAACTTAATATTGAAATCTCTAATTGACTCTTTAATTCCTTGCTTAGCTTAGACTAGCCCATAGTACAATTGTTGTTGATCCAATTGATTGCCAAACTAAACTAAGAAAAGGTTTTTCATGTCATTCCAACTTGTGATACTATTGCTTGTCAAGTTTGTATATGAAATTTGAAGCATATCCTTTAAATTTTCTACAAAGAATCTACAAGCTTGATCTTGGTGTTGAATATTTGCATGAGCTAAAGCTAACTCAAATAGGTGAATGTACTCTTTAGCCAAATAAGCTTTTCCAAGAATAAAATTCTTAGGCAAATATTTGTAAATTGCCTTAGAAATATCATTATAGTTTTGAAATCCTAATGGTGTAACTCTTTGCCAAAGATTCACTAGTTGTAAATTTTCCATCCTATTAGAGTTCCTTTTGATCATTGAACTTTTATATTTCTTCAACCTTCTCCTATACACTAATAAACTAGATAGAAGAAGTGAACTTCTTATCCTTCTAGTTTTTACTTCACTACTTGTCCCAAACTCAAAAACCCCTTTTCTTTTGTTCTTCTTCTAAAAAATAGTCAATCTTATAATTAGGAATTTCTTTAGAACCTTTGAAATCTTCCAAACTATTAGTTTGTTTGATCATGAACTCAAAATAATAGCTACTTTTTTTTCAAGTTCACCTAGCATCAAAAACAACTATTGATGTGTTGGGACTATCAAGCTCTTTGAATGTAATAAGCTATTAATTTATCAACTTAGATAACAAATGTTCTTGCACTTCTTCTAGCACCAAAAAGAATTGTTGGTGATTTTTTTGGACCACCAACATTGGCCTTCGATCTTGTGACTTGGGATCACCAAAAATGAAGGTGTACCTTCGAATAGGGTTTAGGTGCTTTCTTGTCTCCTACCAACACCAAGACCCAAATACCTACAAATAAGCTCAACAGTTATAAAGTAAACTAAGTGTAAATGTGTGTTTGTTGTTGTGAATGTTGAAATGGTTGGGTTTGTGCATGAAATTACAACTGGCTATTATAATAAATATTTAGCTAACTTTGTCGAATGTTGTGAGTCATTAAAGATCTTTTATGAGTAGCAAGATAGCCCTAGGCCCAGCCACATGAATCACAAGCATTTATGCATGATCTAATCGAATTCTATGGATGGGACTAGTTGTGCATCTAAATTGTTATGCTCTGATCATAGTTTGCTATCTTCCCACTTGGACTAGTAGTAACTTTGTCATGTATAGTTTAGTCCAAAGTAAGGCATATGATGATGTCTAATCCTATGTTTCTCCTAATGACAATAAAGAGATAAGTTACTTAAGCTAATGAACAATGGAAAATAAGATCTAAACTAGCCTACGTGTGATGAGTATCTATCCCCAATCATCTATACACACCTTGGACTTCATATAACTACCATTGGATCTATCAAGTGTACATCACTAGGTGTGCTAAATGATACACTACTGGATTACCAAGTACTTACACTTAAGTGCTTGTGATTAAGTCGTACTCATTCCACTTAATGATAGGAATAGTAAATAGCAAGAAATGATAACATTTATTAAAGGAAATAGTAAATAATTAAACAATTAAATAATTAAGCAATAATAAATCTAAGTGAATGCTGAAATGATGGAAGTAATCTTGATCTTTATTTCTAGTCATGTAACGTGTCTAAGTACATCACATTTGAACAAAGGTCTCATATGATTACAAACATCACGCTGTAGGCATGCACTGGGAATAACAGAACTTGAATTCAAAAATCTAAGAAAGACTATCAAAAACTGAGAACTAAAACTATATCTCAACCATGCACCCAAGTGTTGTATTTATAGGCTAGCATGGAAGAGATGATATCAAATATCTAACATCATTTCTTGGGACCTAATATCACATATTTGATATCGAAACCTAGATATCAAGTATCCAATATTAGGATTGACACAATGATGACTCATCATACCACCACGACTGAATGAAAACTTTTCCTCAAGTTAAAAAAAATGAGGAACAAGTTATTTACAAAACATTGTTGATAAGGTATGGAATTATTGATTAACTCAAACAAACAAAAAAATAGACTTATACATGTTACAATGGTGCTTTACAAAAATTGGGACACAATATTCAAAGACACAAAATTAGGGAAGCTCGTGTAGTCCCCGAAGGTGGTGGCTCCTCCATCATTCACTTTCCTTTATCACCAGGCTTCTAAAATTGGTAATAGTTGAGGAGTACCTACAACTTTTCTTCTTTCGTTAATGGATCCTATACCATCTAGGTTGTTGAACTAATTTGTGCTAGCACCAGTATGTCCCAAGGGCATGGTAGCTTCATAAACATTTTGGTATCCTTCACATACTAGGCCGCAAACTACCATCACTCTTCTTTGAATTCCTTGGCCTTTCCTTTGAATTAATAATAATTTATAAGTCTTCTAGCTAGGTCTAAAGTGACATCCTTTTGTCCATGGTAGTGGGCTTTAAGCACCTCAATTTCTGAGTTTGCTATGTGCAGTGTCTGCAGAGTAGCTTTTTTGTCTACAAACTCTTTCTCATATAGGGCATAGGTGGTTGCTACTTATTTTTGTAGCTCACTTTTGGGTTGACCTACCATTAATATTTCAAGGTTTTCATACCTGAGGTTAGCCAATGCCATGTATTCTTTCAAGTCTTTGATCTATAGGTCGTTATTTTTCACCTCCACCTAGTGGACCAGTGCATAGCTATCTAGAATTAGATACCACTTAGGATTTTGTATTGACATGGACCTAATGAAAAATTTGGCCATATGTATGTCTTTTTCATTTATTTTCTTGTACATGCCTACCTGGTCATAGAAGTGCTCTTTTAGCCTTTCATGCTTCTTAGCCTCATTCTACCATGTGCTTGTTTCAATTGCTAACTTCTATCGAATGACGTAGACCTCCTCCATTAAGAGGGTTCTATTTTTTCTAGCCATTTTGTTGATATCTTAGTTGACCCTCATCAATTATTTCCTTAACTAATTAATGCTTTTTTCCAAAACATTTTTTTTTCTTTTTCAATGGTGGTCAACTTGGAGTTCTCAATAGCAAGCTATTTATTCTATTCCTAAGTGGCAATCAATGCCTTCTTGTAGGTGTGGGATTCTGCATTAGTAGCAGAAGCATTCTAGACTACCCTCTCCTTTTCTTGCTTAGCAAATTTATCCTCCTTAGTCAACTTGATCAGCTGCTCTATTCCAAATTGCTCTAGCTAGTCAAGCATAATAAATTAGATAAGATTCCATTGTTTAGCTCTCAGGGTAGCCAACTCTTGTTACAAATGTTGCACCACCACTTCTGCATGTTTCACCCTGACTTCAACCATAACCAAATTTCTTTTGATGGTGATGAGATCTGATTTGGCTATAGTGACATCACTAGGTATGTCAAACAAGGTGGTCATCACTTGCCCTATCTGTAGCAATCAGTCTAACACAACCACATGTGCTATAGGAGTCATTAAAGTCCTAGCAAGCATTTGTGAATCTTTTGTCCTAGTCAAATCTACTAGGGATACAATAGGCACATTGAATGATTCTTTGATATGATTTGTTATTACTTTTGCTACACATTTTTTGCATCTTGATGCTACATTACCACAACTATGGCACTTTCTCCCATTTCAAGCATCACTTGGAAGTATGCAACATTACTAGAGATTTGTCTAGACCACTAGGATTCTCCTCTTGATTGTAGTAAGATCTACTACCTTTTTGGATCTATTGAGATGATGAACTGCATGGCATTGTCAATGACTCTAAAGAGGCTAGATTCCTCTTTTCTTTCTCAACTCATTATTTCAACAATTTTCTGCAAATGGCCTATTGTTGGCTTATAATTTTGTGGTGGCAATGGTAGAGCTAGTGTTTCATGGCATTATTCAGGCTCTCATTGTACTTCTTTTTCCACTTCTGCTTCCTTTTCTATTTCTTACTCCTCACCAAGGTCTTTTCTTGGTGTTGCAAGTTTGAGGAGTTTAGAGAAGGAATCATTTTGATCCTTCCTAGGAACATCATTGGTATGCCCTAGGATTCTAGCATGTTTTCCTAGTTTTCAAATTAAGCAAGGGAATGGAAGTGTTGGCTTCCTTTCCTTTTTCTTCTCAAACCACCTCTAAATCTCTATGCAGTATAACTAGGAAAGGTTGGTTGTGCATTTGCCCATTAGGATGGCACTTCCCTTAGCTACATAGGTTGAAATTTTGTTAAGCTCCTTGGTTGGAAAGAAATGATACGTGCCTATCTTGAAGTATGTCCTCTCTTCCAAAGTCAATTCATCGTATGTTTTGTCATCCTTGTCATATGCTTGTCTTAGCCACAACTTTCTAATGTAGAGGTTAGATCTTGTAGATAAATGGGCTAACTTAGCTGCTTCATTAAGAAAATTTAGAGCTTTGGTGATGGCTTGAACCAAAAATGACACATTAAATTCATAGATGTTGATAGTGGTGTCTTTGTCTTTGTTGTGCAAGAACTGATATGTTTCACCAAGGTACCACTTGCCATTGTCTAAAAGAATAGGCCACAAAGGTGATGCCTAAAGTTGCATCTGCACTACTTTTGAAGTAAACTCCATAAATGGACCAAAGTTCATCTCCATGATGACCATGACCAACATGGATTTTTCTTAAATTGCTTCAAGGCATTCCATGGATAACATGAGATGTTGTCCCTACGTAGGAGCTTGGGGCTCTATGGCCTCTCCTTGGACTGACTTCCCAGTAACAGGAACCTCCTGATGGATGCTAAAGGATTAGGCTTCCTAATCCTCATGGTCTACTTGCTTTCCTTCCTAGCCTTGACCACCTCATGGGCACTTGGTTTCTTTCTACAAAGGTTCTCCT
>MNCI01027983.1:0-14680 GCA_015680685.1 Gnetum montanum | reverse complement strand
CTTAAGTATTATAATGAACAATCAATTGCATTAATGCCAAAAACCTTAATTTCTCCACCTAAGGGACCATAACCATCATTAGAAGCCACATATAAGGAAAAAAAACCAACTATGTAAGGTCATACAAGGAGATAAACACTTTTTGGGCACTTTTCTAAAAATTTTGCTAACTCTATAATCATATGAACTGAATGAGACTATGACATGGGTAAGATATAAACTTGTTAATGCTAAATAACAATACCTTAGTAACATATGATCTTTGATTAATTACAGATGACCCCAAAAAGCGAAGCATAAGGAGAACCTTTGTAGAAAGAAACCAAGTGCCCATGAGGTGGTCAAGGCTAGGAAGGCAAGCAAGTAGACCATGAGGATTAGGAAGCCTAATCCTTTAGCATCCATCAGGAGGTTCCTGTTACTGGGAAGTCAGTCCAAGGAGAGGCCATAGAGCCCCAAGCTCCTACGTAGGGACAACATCTCATGTTNACATTAAATTAAGGTTATGGAACAGATCAATTACATGATAAGGAAAATGATGAAATTTAACAATTAAGTGCTTGGAACATGAAGAATGATGTAGTTGGAGCAAACAAGTACAAGTCACAAAAGATACACAAGTGGATCCTCCCCAAAGCAAGCTCCACCCTATGATATCCTTGTGTAACCACACCTAAAAATGTCTATAGGTACTAAAGGGGTTAAATGAAACACATACCTATGCAAAAAAACACACATGTTAAAACCACCAATTTGAGATAATAACTCTATGTTACACCAAACCACAAGTTAGGATTAGATGAAAAACAAGATGAGATGGACTTTAGAAAGGATTGCAAAAATTAGGACATGAGGTGTCTTACCAAAGGCACAATGAATCCTTATGTGTTATTAATGATTAAATAATCATGAGCCCTTCTTTCCAAGACTCAAACCAAGTCCAAACCACAAGTTAGTAACATCACATTATCTCAGCACTTTAGTTGGCAACCATAAAACTATCATAGTTGCAAAGAGTAACCTCACTTGGTATTTTGTCTAAGGAAGGAGCTTATTTATGGCACACATGTTTTTTTTGTGGAAGTTCTAAGAAGCTATCAACCTTTAAGCATGGGTACATGTCTTTCTAGTGGCACTCATAGAAATTATTCAATGCTTTTTTATGGTATTTGTTGGCGACCGTTTGGGACGCGACCGCCAACGAGTGTCCTCGAACAGGATTTAGGTGCTTGCTGGTCTCTGGCAACACCAAGGCCCAGATACCTCCAAATAGACTCAATAGTTAATGTAAGTATGTGTGTGTGCTGTTGTCGTGTGTGGTTGTGAAAAATGAAATGATTGCGTTGTGTGTAAAGTACAAATGACTTATCAATAAGAGATTCAGCCCAACTTTGCCAAGTACTATGAGTTGTTGAGAGCTCCTATTTTGTTTAATTGCCTAGTCTACGTGGTCCTTATAATACTTACTCGTAACAAATAAAATTTTGTAAAAACATTTGAGCACAACTCCGCGAATCTACTTCTAATTTTTCNCATTCAACAGAACCTTCAAAATACTTGACAATTTTTGATTGAAATACCACGGAGATTCACTTTAAAGATAAAATAAAGTTATTCTTTTCCCATCAAAATACCAAAGATTTTCTGAACCCTCTTGACTATTGAATTGTTCAACAACTTGACTACAAGTAGAGGCTCTCTTACAACAATCCCAATAGTGGTTCTTATACGTTGCACAATAATCAAATTTGCTACTAAAATGCTCTTAAGGCTTTCAAACACAAGCTCTTCTATGGCAAAATTTTAATAGAAATTTTCTATCATGCAACAAGAACAATAAGAGCAACCTAGAAATCCCAAAATTACTTGCCAAGCATGATACTATCTAAACAACTAGCTAAACAATTTAAACAAAATAAAAAATAATAAGCATAACTCATAGGACTATGACAAAGAGGCTGAAATCTTTTCTTTAGCAAGCCATCTTACAAGCAATCTTTCACAATGTGTGATCCCAAGTGTGTGATCCCGAGTGTGATATGATTTCTTCTTACCCCTGAAGCCTTTTTATATGGCTCAAAAGGTCGTTACACATTCCAAAATATCTTTGCTAACTTCTCTCCCAAGTAAGGAAGTTATAACTTGCCCAACAAGTTAGGAGATATAACTTGCTTAACAAGTTAGTAGATTACTTGCCCAACAAGTTAGGAAGTTAGGAAGTTAGGAGAAAATCATGCTAACATTGGCATGTGTAAATATTACAAATATTTCCTTTGTAAGCAATAGCCTATATAACAATAATTTTTAAAATAAATCCAAGATCTCCATATTATAAGAGCTCCATATAATTGTTATTTTTATTTTTATTTATTTATAATTTTTAAGTTTAAATGTTAAATATCATTGAAGCCCTAGTNATTGTTATTTTTATTTTTATTTATTTATAATTTTTAAGTTTAAATGCTAAATATCATTGAAGCCCTAGTAATAGATGGTAGTAAGAAAATAATGCAACATCTGCCTTAGTGTAGATGTTGGTGGTGGCGGCAGCCAATTCTTGTAATCTTGTGAATAAATTATCTGCATATGCACTTTAAAGCTACGTAAAATTTGCTGCTAGAATCTATGAAAAAATGATGTTTGCTGAAAAATGAAATTTAAATCCAGTGGTGGCTCAAAATGTGAAGCAGGCTTGGAACTGCCAGTAAATAGTTTCGAATTATCCTACCCTGTGCCAATCTTAGCCAAAACCGTATATTAACCGCCACCACGAAAGAAGGCTCTACTGCTGCATCTGATAATGTTGTCGTGTGGTGTTCAGCTGCTGCCACCATGTGCCATCTCTGAGAGTGCCCCAGTATACGGAGGCCAGGATGCTGGAACCAGCAGCTTGTTTGATGTTGAATCCTTCAGTGGCTTTGTTGATGTCTCTATTTTTCATAGAGCTTTAGATTTTCAATGCAAATCATATTACCAATTTCTATTGGCAATTAATGTCAGGTTGATTGAAACGGGAAGAGGAACACCGCAGAAGCCAAGGAGAACCTGCACCTTTCTAACTGGAGGACGAAGAGTGAGGGCCAAAGATTTTTTTTGTTTTTTAGATGCATGCCTGTCATTGCTCAGGGGTGCTGTGAGCAACTACACTTAGAGAGGGCACACCCAAACCACATGTATCAGAAGGCTCGGCTTCAGTGCCAAGCAAGAAATCGCGGCATTGGATCACATTCTGGGCAACCATGTGCACCATCACCACCGCCATGATACGCATCTACCGAGCTGCACCTGTGTCGTGTCGTTGTCGTTGAAGGCATTGTGTCGTCGTCGTTGAAGGCGTCGTGTGTTGAAGGGCCTCCAACCATCCACTTTCCTTCTTTTGTTGCATAAAATTCCAATTTTCTCTGCAATTTTCTGGACCTATCTTTGCTGAGAAAAAAAATGCGCTCTTAGGCTACGTTTAGGTATTTATCTTGGAATTTTTAAGCACAACATCCTGCTTGTTACTAGACCCCAAAATGAAGACGAAATAGAACAAAATGCAGCCTACAGCTTTACCCAAGGAGACGCGTCATGTTCCTCTACCTGCTTCTTTGATGTTTCTAGGCTAAAAAGCCATGAAATAAATTAAATACTAGAGAAAAGTTTTAGTCGAATCAACCCTCCAAAGAAATTAGGTTCAACTGTGAAGGAAGACAGACGGAACTGCCATGATTCAATTGATTTGTTCTCTGTCCTCAAATTCAATTCATGCGGGGAACAATCTCGGCTACAACTATTTCATTTTTCTTAATACATTACCAATGCATACAATGGTTGTGAATCGTTGTTTGTTGCACAAATGTCTGCTGGAGTTCTGTAATGGTAACTCAAGATAAGGTTAATTTAAATTCCTTATTGTCATTTTCGCTCTTTTTAACCAATAAAGCTTTCCAATCTTTCCCTCACACAGGAGCGTGATAAATTTTCCTTCACAGTGGTTCTTTGGCATTATCTGAAAGTTGAACACTTCTGTAGCCTTTTGTTAGTGTCTTCTTTTGCTATAGGTTCACCCATAAATATCCAAATGAAACCTTTGGAATTATGCATATCAATAAGACACAACCATCATATTTTTCATTTGAATATTTGCTTTGTCTTGAATATCATTCATATTTTTATCGCTTTTGCTGTTCCATGAAATGGCCAAATGTGCCAACAGTATTCCTACTTTCATCTTTTGTTAGACCTACAAGGATATAATTACAACCTTAGCAACATGATAGAACATATAGAAGTGGCCAAAGAGAATCCACAAATCCCCTTGATGTCACACCCTTTACATTCCACCTTAGATCTGTACTCTTTTGCCTAGACACAATGATTATGACTTTATTTTCAAGATGGATGATGAAAAATAATATCATTATGACCAAGGTAAGAACCTCTTATTAATGAAATGAGTGGATGAATGATGTTCTCTCACTGTCTAAATAATCAGTTCCTTATGACTCAATAGCATAGATAAAACCTCACCTCAATGGACTACATCATCATGTTATTCACAAGCAAGATTACAATAACAAAGAAAATGAAAACAATTAAATAGAAAAAAGTTGAAAGGAATAGGAAAAATTGTATCAAGAAATAAGAAAATGACAAAAAATTGTAAAAAAAAAAGATGGAAAACACTTATGAATCCTGAAGATTAGAATGGGGGATGTCCCCCATGACTAAACATTTGACAGTGACAAGGATTAATAAGTAGATAGATAGGATCCATGCATGTATAAAACATTGGTAACTAGTCATTCCCTAGCCACTGGATGTCTATTGGTGTTGCGGTGGCTAGGTAGATAAATTATTGGTCACACATTGGATTGTTAAATGTATGATGGATTAGGGTAAGAGGTGTGTTAATGTTATGAATGCATGGCCCATGATTGCATCCTTGATTATGATATGGTATGCATGGATTTGTTGGTCTCTCCATGCTTGTAGATTCATTCCTTGGGTTTGGAATTGGAGTAATGATGGATGGTGGCCCTTGTGTAGGATTAGAGAATGATGGTGGTAAAAAGAAAGGTGTTACACCATATTGGTAGTATGTTGGTTTAGATGATGTGGTAGATCCTTGAGTATTTTGCTTTGGCTTATGAATTTTTCCTAAAGAAGGGATGTTTTCGATGTGGTGGTTGAGACCTATCAGTGTTAGCATGTCTATGCATATTTGTAGTGCAAGTCGCATTCATTTGTTGATATTGTGATGCCAAACTTTCCTATGTCACTAGTGGTGGTATGTAATGAGGTGAAGTATGAGAATATCGAGGGTAGGATGGATAGTAAGAGGCATGAGGTGGTGATCCCTCTAGAGATGTCATGGGTTAACAATACTCGGGAGAGTGATAGTGGTGTTTTGAAGTAGAGTACATAGAACTAGTTGGAGAAACAAGGTGTTGAATATAATATCCATGTGGTTTCAATAGATAAGAAGGATAGGGATAATCGAGTGGTGACCTCCCCCATGACTATGGTTGTTGCCACTATGGTTGATGACAATGTTGAGGCTGGTAATAAGCCCTCCTAGGATAGTACGATTGGTTGTGGGGCTGTTTATAATTACCTTGTGGAAGAGAAAATCTCTTGGGCATGTGCTTCTGTACAAACTTTAAATTTAAGGCACCTACTCAATATTTGTGTAGATGCAACAAGACTAGGCAATGACCCTTCATATGGTCATATATGCAGATGTAACATCTATTATCCTTATCTATGGTTAAGTCTATAACCTCACTTCCTTTAGCTATTTTTCCTATTTTCCAAAAAGTGTTCATAGCTATTTATTTGTTCTATATCCTTTGTTTATTATTATTTCCAAGCTTGTTTTGCATGATCCTCTTCTTGACCATCTCAATGAGAGTTGTAATGTTTTCATATATCCATTTTTACATCCTATTAAACTCTACTTCAAGTTCATCAATAGACTTTTGTATCAGCAAGATTCATTGCAGAACCACCTTATCAAGAGTGACCTCTTCCTCCTTACCATAAATATGGACCTACTTTTGTTGAAGAGTTGGATCCCATTGATATTTCTCGACATTCTCCCATTTACATATCACTCCTTCTTCTTTTGCCACATGCTAGATTAGCTCTCGAATCTGATGTCTTCATAGCTCGTATAATTAACCTGGAGCATACATTCCAAGGGTCTTCCTAGTTTCATTGCAAAGCCCAACTATGATGTGGAAGAGTTCCATTTCCTCAGAGAAACCATGGCCTAGGCATCTATTCAATAGGAAATAGTATCTATCCAAGGCCATGTCCAAGGGCTCATGTTATTCTTGTCTCCATCCTTAGATCTGTTTCCTCAAGTTGGACACCCTCACATAGGGTTGGTATTTCTCATTGAAGAGTTCAAGCATTGTGAACCATCATTAGATTGAATTTGATTTTAATGATCTATACCACACTTGAACTCTATCAATTAGTATCCTAGGAAAGAGCTTAGGCTTTTTTCACCCATTTTTAATGTTGTAACAAATACAAGCATCATGGAAGGCTTGTAAATGATGTTATGGATCGAAATCATAGCCTCTTGCAAATTTAGGAATATTATTCATGTCAAGCTTGGGTAGGAGACTCTCTTTGCAATGCCTATGAAATATCTTGACTGCCTTTATGATTTGCATTAGGCTTTTAATGGCCAACAAGGGTTCAACATCATCAAATACATTATGATGAAAATTTCTATTCAGTTGATTGTGATGATTTTGGCTATGTTCCTATTAATGATCATGAATGTTCCTGTGGGTTCTATTTTTGTTTTTATTCTAACTCTTTAGTGGAGCTTTATCTTCATACCTACATTCATCTTCATTAGAACTAGACATTGAAAAGGAAGAGGAAGATAAGAAATTGTAAGAATTTCCATGGCTTCTATGGTGTTCCCCAAGATCCTTTGATTCATCGTTTCTTGGTTTTGAGGAGGTCTTAGGCCTTGAGGCCTCCCCTAGTCTAGGACTTACTTCATCTTCTCCAAGGTTATCTACTTTAGGTGAATGTAGTCTTGGAGTGTCATTAGGTTGATCATGAACATAAGAAGCCCCATCATAAGGTTGGTCACTTCAATTTTCCTCACCATATAGCTCATTAGTTCTCCAATGAATGCTTTCATTATATAGTGAATTATTGCTTCCTTGTGAAAGAGACATTGTTTCTGACTTATGATATGTATGATTTAATTTTTTTTGAAACATATATTATTAATACCTTTATAGTAGTCATGTATGATATAACTAATCTAGATAACTAGTACCATCCTCGACAATGACACCAATGATGAGCGATGAGGTATCCCTACATCCAACCATACAAATCACAAGCATTCATGCATGATTCGGTCAAATTCTATGGATGGGACTAGTTGTGCATCTAAATTGTTATACTCTAATCGCAATTCGCTATCTTCCCACTTAGACTAGTGATAGCTTTGTCATGTATGGTTTGGTTCAAAGCGATGCATATGATGATGTCTAATCCTATGCTGCTCTTAATGACAATAAAGAGATAAGTTAATTAAGCTAATGAATAATGGAAAATAAGATCTAAACTAGCCTACGTGTGATGAGTATCTATCCCCAATCATTCGTATATGCCTTGGACTTCATATAACTACCGCTGGGATTGCCAAGTGTATGTCACTAAGTGTGCCAAACGATACACTGTTGGATTACCAAGCACTTACACTTAAGTGCTCGTGATTAAGTCATACTCATTCCACTTAATGACAAGAATAGTAAATACCACTTAATGATAAGAATAGTAAATACCAATAAATAATTAAACAATTAAAGAAATAATAAATCTAAGTGAATGCTACAATGATGGAAGTAATCTCAATTTTTATTTCTAGTCATGTAACATGTCCAAGTATGTCACACTCGAACAAAGGTGTTGTATGATTACAAACATCATACTGTAGGCATGCACTGCGAATAACAAAACTTGAATTCAGAAATCTAAGAAAGACTATCAAAAATTGGGAACTAAAACTATATCCCAATTGTGCAACCAAGTGTTGTACTTATAAGCTAGCACAAAAGAGACAATATTAGATGTCTGACATCATTTTTTGGGATCCAATATTGCTTATTCGATATCAGAGCCTCAATATTGGATATTCAATATCAAGGCTAACATAATGGTGACTTATCAATTTCTATTTTGTCAAGTCACTTAGTCTATATAGTCCCTATAGTACGTTGGTTGAAACAAATAAAATTTTACAAAAATGCTTGAACACAATTTTGTCAAAATGTACTCCTAATTTCCCCCAAATAGAAAGTTCTATAAGAAAAGTAGAAATAGAGCAAGATTCAATGGATTTAGAAAAAGAAAAGGAAAGAAAAGTCAATTTGTGTGAAATCTCAAATATTTAAGCTAGATAAATTGACATGAGAAAATACTTCGAAATAAATCTATTCCAATTCAATCTAAATATTACGAAGTATCCAAACCCTCTAAACTCAACATGCAATTTTGTAAAAGACACTCTTATTTAACTACCAAAATGCTTTGTAAATGACAAAGTACAAGCTTTTGTTTGATTAGTTAATAGTTGTCAAGAATTGCAAACAATAGAGCTTTTAAAAAAATTTGACAATTTCAAGATTGAAAAATTAAGGCAATAAACTTTAAAAAAAAAGCTATTTTAATCATTTCAAAGTATCAAAGATTTTCTAGATCCTCTAAACTCAAACAAGTAATTTCATAAATACATTATTATTAAATTACGTAAGATGCTTTTTTAAGACAACATAAGCTCATATATGGCAAACCTAATAGAAGTTTAGTATTCTACAAAAAACAGAGCTATAAGAGTGATCAGAAAATCCCAAAATTAAATGCCAAGTACAATACTATCTGAACCATTAGCTAAGTAACTAAGACAAAATGGGCAAAAAAGAACTCATAGGATTAAAACAAAGTAGTTGAATTGATGCCTTTAGCAAGCCATGCTTTACAAGAGATCTCCAATAAATCTTCCAAGTTTCTTCTCCCAAAATCCCCTGCCCCCTTGAATTCTACCCTTGACGCCCTTTTATAGTAACTTCAAGGTAGTTACAATTATCATGAGAAGTTGATATGGGTTACAAATATCTAAGTAATTTAGTCATAACCACCATAAGAAATTATAACTTACATAAGTAGTTATTAGATAAATTCAAGCTATAGTTGGCAAGTGTCTTCTTGATAATTACAACATTATGAAAAGTTACAAATATCAAGAGGATCTAGTTATAATTACCATAGGATCAAGAGCATCTACTGCTGATGAAAATGAAACTAGTCCACTTGCGCCTGAGTCTGCCTGTCTGTCGTTGCCGTGACTCATGCCGTTGTCCCCGCGATGATGCTGGCCCTTACCATAAAATCTTCGAGAGTCATTCCTCCGAATGTAAACTACTGCGGTTCTGAAGCTGCCTAGAACGAAGTTCACTTGTTCTTCGCTGATGGATTTCTGTTCTTGTTTTTGACGCAGATTAGGGGCAAGTCCACGGCAAAGAAGAGATGGCAACTGAGGCATTTAATGACAGTGATGGTGTTGTTAGTGAGCTGATTCAAAGGTGATCATGGTGGTCCTAGTGAGTATGTGTGATGTTGATCAATGAGCTTGAAGCTACAACCGATTTGGGCTTTATTTGAATGTTTGCGCCAGGTCTCAAAGTAGCCCAGCGGCAGCCATGAATGGGAGGCATGCATTAGAATGAGCCACGTCCTTGGATTGAAATGGCTCACATGATGCATTCCACCGGATGGAATGAAGGGAGTCACTATTGACGTCAAAGTAACATAGCCTGGTAGAACTTCTTGAAAACTTGCTGGCATTGTAGTCCCCCTTTTGGAAGATTTAGAGATGCAAGTTTGGAAATTGGCCATAACCCTTTGTCAAGATCATTGCAATAAACTCAATGTCAAAGACTACCAGATTTTTCATTGTAACAATAGTCCTTAAATTCCTTTGATTATTCTTTAACAAATTCAAATCATTTACTATTCTTTCCATCTTTTATGTACATTGAGTCCCAAATTGGTGCCTCCACTTTGTCCATGCACTTTTTATCAAATAACTGTCTCATTGCAAGTTTTTTTCCTATAGAACTTAACAAAAAGGTCTTTGTCATTGATGCATTCAACAACTTTATTAATATTCCCAAGTCTATCTTCACAAGTCTATCTTCAATACCATCGTAAGATAACTTCTCATTGCTACCCTTTCTCAATAAGTTGTCACAAAAGGTGGCCAATAATTCAACACTTGTCCTTCATGCAAAGTATCAAAAGCCTCTTTCAAAACAATTTGAAATAGTGCCTTATTCTCATAGCATTGCTTCACCTATTTTTGTAAATATTTATTGTCCAAATAAATAACCCTTTTTTCAAAAACTTGGGCTTGAGAGGTGACTTTTTGTTCTCTCATTTCATTACTTGCACCATTCTCTATCTTTCTCACCAATGCAAGTCCTTGTTGGGTGACATAATGCTTTAAACCCCTTGTTATGGCTTCCAAACCATTGACAACAATGGCAAAAACTCTAGAGAGCCTTCCAAGATGTTCACATTTACAATTTCTAAACAAAGAAAGGAGACTAGAATCTTCGTTTTCTATAATTTGACCCATATATTTCCCTACAAGTTCTATTCCAAGCCTTTCTAACAACTTAACCTCAATGCTGGAATTAAGATACAAACTTACATTTTCCTTCTTCTTTATACAATTTTCAACCATCAACAAATGGTCAAAACAAGATTTATCCATTATGCATGACTTGGCTTTCCTAGAATAGTAGGCTGAAGCATGATTTAGCAATGCCTTTTCAAAATCATTCACATAGTAAGGCATATTAGAGCATCCAATTTTAACGTAAATTTTAGTAATGTTTCTTAGCAAATTACCATCAATTTTCTCTCTCTTAAAACAATGCAAAACATACAACAACAAAAATTCCCTTTTAGTCATAAAACTTGCTCCATTAAATGGTAGAAATGTGCTAACAATAACATGATAAATATAAGGGAAGTTGTCTACATTCCAACCAGGCATGTAAGGGACAACTGCATTAAGTAGCTAAACATGAACAACATGTCTAGATTTGATGGTGGCTACCATGCAGATCCACAACACCAGCTTAAAGCATTCTATGATGCCTACACCCTACAAAATATAGAGAGTGACTAGTAGAAACTTAAGTTGTTCCCTCATACATTCATTAAAGAGATTGAAAGATGGTATAGATCGTTGGAACCTAAATTAATCAAAAGATGGAGTACCATGTTTGAACTTTTCAATGATAAATATCAAACCTACTTCCAAGTATCAAACTTAAGGAAATAGATCCAAGTTTGGAAGCAAGGGATTGATGAATCCTTTGATGCAGCAATGGGTAGATACTATTCACTTTTGCATAGGTGCCTAGGCCACAGATTTTCCCAAAGGGAGCAACTTAGGCACATTGTATATGGGCTATAGAACAAAACTAGGAAAACCCTTGGGATTTATGCCCAAGGCAGACTATCTGAAATGATCACCCATCATATTGAGAGACTCATTGATTAAGTGGCAAAGGAAGAAGATGAACTTGAGAGATTCAACCAAAGAGCACAATAGAGATCCATCTATTAGGAAGAGAGATCTATGAGTGTGTGATCAACATGAGGAAGAAACTTTAAAAGAGGTGATACAAAAAAAGGTACTACCTATACAAAAATCCATTACTAATATAGCAAACAAGGCATAAAAGATGTGGGTTTTGGTTGACAAAAAATTTACCACAAGTTTGAAAATTACGAAGGAAAGAATTGAGCAAGCCTATAGTAAAGGCAAGGAGCAAAAGAAGAAAAGAGATTTTGGACAAAAAGGAAAGATGGCTTTAGTGGCAGAATGCTCGAATACAAGCTTTGATGAGGAGAAAGGATGTACTATGTACCAATATGACCATCCTAATGGGTGTTACCCTATCATGAAACATTTGTAATAAATGGGGGTGTATGCAATGAATCCAAGATTTAGCTAGAAGAAAATGCCCAAATGGTTACCTTATCCCCAAGGTAACTATCAGCAAACCTTCCAACTAGCCTATTTACCCAACAGAGCTTATCCATAGCCACAAGAATAATACCATTAGCAATGGTAGGAACTACAATTATGGGCAATGCCATCACCACAACAGTAGTACCCATATCAGCAACTAGACCCTTATGGATACTATGTCCAATGTCTAATTTCTCCAAAAAAAATGTAGTATTTCAAACTCCTTAGTATTATCGACTTGAATACCATAGACCTACACCTCCGAGGATTGACTCTAATCAGTATGTGCATTCACAAGTAGCTAGTTCATTCAATCAAACTCCTAACCCTTTACCACCTATACTTCCACTTATAATGTAGGGAGAACTACCATCACAACCCCAATAGAAGAATGCAACTAGGGTAATTAACATTCAAGAGGAGGAAATCATGCATGAACCACAATCTAGTAAATAAATGTTCTTCCAAATGAGTTCAAAAAAGGTTTGAAAGATGAGGAGCACATCTACTTCTACTCCATTCACATCTAATCCTCCAAGGAATGACAAGCTTCTATCATTGTCTAATGCGAATGTGACAACTATCATGCCAACCTAGATCATTACTTGTGGATCAAGGCATGAGCACTTCCTCAAAAATGAATATATCTAGAAAATCCCTTGGTATACCTTCAAGTAGTAGATTAGAAACCATGCAAAGCCCTACTCAATTCTGGGTGAATGGTGAACCTAATATCACAAGATATGTATCAATTTTGGAATCTATCATCATTGAAGAAAAGTAGCATTTAGCTAAAGCTTGCAAACCAGCTGATCATAGTTCCACTAGGACAAGTGGATGATGTGATCACTACTATCAGTGGTTGGTCCTATCCTACTAATTTTTTGGTTATTCATGTAGGTAAAAAAAAGGGTGAGTTCTCTTTCATAATAGAAAGGGCTTGGTTTAGCATTGTAGATGCTAAGCTTGGTGTTAGAGACTTGTTCTTGGAAATCTTCAAGGAAGATGAAGCTGGAATTATTCAAAGACACAAAGTTCCATGTATCACATATAGGGATAACAGGTGCAGTTGTGTGCAAAAAATATGGACAATCAACAAGAAGATAATACGACATGCAACATGTTTGTTGAAGAGATGTGTGTGCAAAAATGCTTGTATGCGGTAAGCACTCAACAAGAAGGCACCTAGTGGCTTGTTACAAATA
The DNA here is from genome assembly GCA_015680685.1 of Gnetum montanum. Taxonomy (NCBI): domain Eukaryota; kingdom Viridiplantae; phylum Streptophyta; class Gnetopsida; order Gnetales; family Gnetaceae; genus Gnetum; species Gnetum montanum. The sequence continues at coordinate 1,405 of MNCI01027983.1, read as the reverse complement.
GTGAGATTGAATCAAACATATACATGGAACCAACAACATAGATAATAAGTTCTTATGTAAAATAAAGCTTCAAGTTGGTACAACTGAGAAGACAACACCCCTAACAACATGTAGATCAAGAAGAAGAGATAGAATGGGAACATCTAAAGATCCTAGATAAAGTTGAACTAAAATTGCTAGAATTAAAGGCCCTATTGACAATGCTAGAATATGCTTTTCTAAATAATTAGAAGCTGATCATAATTAATGACAACCTAAATAAGGAAAAAAATAAGAAGTTGTTAAAAGTAGTTAATAAGTGGCCAACAACATTCGCTTGGTCTTATTATGAGATCACTAGCATTGATCCTAGAATATTTCAACACTGGATCTACACCAATCCAATGGTAAAGCCATGATGCCAACTGCAGATAAGGCTTAATCCAAAGCTCAAAGAAGTAGTCAACCAAGAATTGGAAAAATTACTAAAGGCATGATTCATTTATCCCATTGTAGATAGTGAATTGGTCAATCCTTTGATAATTGTTTCAAAGAAGGGAAACAAGTAGAGAGTGTTCATTGTCTTTCGATTATTGAACTTTGGTACATTCAAGAATTATTGTCCTTGTCATTTGTTTGCTAAGTCCTAGATACTATTACAGAACATGAGTACTATAGTTTTCTGGACAGGTAAAACAAATATAACCAGATCCACGTTACACTTGAGGACCAAAAGAAGATAACGTTCACTAGTCCGTGGGGAACATGTTCTTACAAACTTATAAATTTTGGCCTTTGTAATGCACCCTCTACCTTCTAAAGACTCATACTCAGTATCTTCCAAAAATAGATAGGCAATGGTGTTGAAGTATTCATGAATGATTTTTTGACATATGGGCTAGATTTCAAATAGGCACTAGACTGTCTAGAGAACGTACTAAAAAGATGTATATAGATTAACCTAAAGCTCAATTGGTAGGAAAGCCATCTTATGGTCTAGGATGGGATCATATTAGTATATAAAATTTCATAGAGAGGAATAGAGGTGGATCTTGACAAAATTAAAGTCATATAGAATATCACCTAGAGGCCAAAAATAGTCAAAGAAATTTGATCATTTTTAGGTCACATAGGATACTATAGAAGATTCATAGAAAACTTTTTAGTTTAGTTGACCAAGAAGGATATACCCTTTGAGTGAACCAAGTCATGTGAAAAATCATTCAAAACCTTGAAACAAATGCTAATCAAGATACTAATCCTACGAGCCCAAGATTGGCCTAAGCCTTTTCATATCATGAAGAATGCATTGAATTATGCATTTGATGCAGTACTAACATAGTTAGATTACTAGAAGAAGCCATACTATATCCATTACACTAGTAGAAGGATCACTAGAGCATAATTGAATTACATCACAATAGAA
>MNCI01027981.1:0-10746 GCA_015680685.1 Gnetum montanum | reverse complement strand
GAAAGTGTTTGCCTTCTATGGAGGGCCAAAGATATGTGTAGTTGACAAAATAGTAGAGAGGTAACATTGATGATAAAAGCTCAATTTATAATTAAAATGAGTATAATATTTTTAAAATGGATACTTTGGATGATGAATATATTAGTGGAAAAGTCACAAACATCATCTAGAATCAATTTGGGGCCAAAAAGGCTATTTTGGCTAAGTGTCCTATAATTAACACAAAAGCTAAAAAAATTCTAACTCTAGAATCAATGACATTAATGTTGAAAAATTCTAACTATCAGACAGTAAATCAAAAACTACCAAATTTTTTTCAATGTTATACTAAGCTCATAAACTACTAAGTACTGTTGTGGTAGCCATGAAGCATGCAGATGATGCTATGAACATAGATGCTCATGCTCTAGCTCTCTCAAAATCTAAAAATATTCATAAGATCTTAAGAAATTAACCTTGAACTTGGGTTTTTATTTCTTATTTATAGGCTTCTAATTTCCAAATTAAATACCAAAGTTAAGTGATGTTAACCTGAAGTTCATTTTTGGAAACTTTGACTTTACAAACTTGATGTTACATGTCATGCTAAAGGTGATGATAATGTTGAAATTGTTGTCAACATTAGTGTCACCAAGGATCTAGAAAAATTTTGTAATATTTTTTAAACAAAAATTTCAAGCCTATGAGACCCTTTGATTAATGCCTAAACTACAATTAAATTATGTTGTGATCATATATATGAGATATTAAGGAACTCATAAACTTGGGTAATGTTATTAAGTACTAATCTTGGTAACATGAAATGATGCTAACATAGGTAGGATGTTGTTAATGCTTAGTGTTAATGTCATCAACCATTCTTAGAAACATTTTCAATCAGGAATCTTTAGACTACCTTTAAACTCACCAAAACTGATATTTGGTTACTTAGAAATGATGTTGATTAGCTACTAGAGGACCTAAGAAGTCAAGAATAAAGTCAAAATGTGTATTTTTATAAGTAGGAAATGTTAAGCTAATGTTAATGATGATCATAGAGCTATTGATGTTGGCATTAGCATCAACATCACCTCTATACTTAGAAAACGTTTTCTTCTAGGGTTTCAAGATCAACTTATCAACATGTTGAAATTTGATATTTTCCATGTTAAACTATTGTAGATGAGTTGTTCAGGGTCATGTAGGGCTAAAATAGAGGATGAGGACTAGTTTTTTCATGGGTGATGCAAATAAGGTGATCCAAGATTAAGACATTAACTTTGGAAGTTAGAAATTATTTAACTCTTTAATTTTTTAGAATCTCTAAAAGTAATGTTTAAATGCTAGGTTATGAACTAGAATGACTCCTAGAGATCTCTAGGGTTAGAAAATGTATCTTTTCATGTTGTTTTAAAGGAGTTTTGGGTACTTGAACTCAGATTAGACAATGGTGAAGTCACACTTGCCTTGGTTCTTGTCAAACTAAAAAAGTTGTTATAACAAAACATATTCATCATCATCATCAAATCTTAAAATACCTTTTTGAAAATCATTCTCATTTTCAATCCTCATTTTGACATGTTTAAATTTTTCTAATACTTATGACTTTTTGACTATTCCATAAAGCTAAATCATTCAACTAAAATCATCAACAAAAACAATAAAATATTTTTTATTTCTTATTCCTTATGGTAAAAATGAATTACATACATTTGAATGTATGATGTTATGTGATATTGTAGTTTTTATCTCACAATGACATGTAGATAATAAATGCTACATTTTCCCAAGCTTGTAGGAATCACAAGTTAATACATCATTATTATCAAATTTAGGAATTTATAACTAGAATTGATGCATTTTCTTTAATATGTTTATATTTATATGTTCAATTCTTAAATGTTACTTTCTGAGAAAGATTTGTTTTCTTTATATATATCCTTTCAACTTAACAATCCACTACTTTGAATATACCCTTGCATGTAATACCATAATCTACAACTTTATTACCATGGTTTATCATGTAATAGGATGTGTCATGATTATTTTTCTTAAATTTAACACTTAAACCTTCATTCATCAATTGATATATTAAAAGTAAGATCATTGCATATTTTTTACTAAAATAATTTTTTTTAGTGTGAAAGCTCAAATTGTTGAGTTCGCACTTAATAATTTTTATTAAATTATTTTCTCAAATTCTTACATAATGTGGATAGCATATTCTTTACATTTCTTAACAATGACAAATTTCTCATAAAATTTTGTGAGGCACCACAATCAATATACATAGAATTATTAGAGATGTCATTCATGGTGAAGGCAGTAAAATTTGCAATGAGAGGTTCAACCTCATTCTTTATAACATTGGTAGTTTTAGGTTTAGATTTAGATTTAGTTTTAATTTTTATTAATTAAAATTTTTACCTTATTTTTAAAAAATTTATTTTCCTACCTTTTTTCATGGCCTTAGCCTTAGGATTATTTAAATTAGCATAACAATGTTCATTGTTATGACTACCCTCTTTCTTACAAATATGGAAATGCCTAAATATCCTCTTCCTCTTCCAATCATCTTTAGCTTTGACCATCATTACTTGAAAATTTTCTTTTGCTGCAAAGTCATATAATTTCATTTCTACTCCTTATTTAACAGTTTTTGTTTGCAAATACTTAAGGATGCATGCTTTGTTGTCATTTTTGATAATTTTTCTAAATAAAACATGTGATGGTGATAGTGCTAGAGGAAAAATAATTTTATGGTTTCATTCAAAACTTGTGCATTTTGATGTTGTTGTCTATCTTGTATGCTAATACTTTTAGTATAAACGTAATCATGGGTTCATATTCTTTTAGACACATTGAATTGAATTAGTACTAAAGAGACACTAATCATTACTAATTTTTAAATTTGAACATGTCTTTTAAATTCAAATACCAATTGTACAAATTCACAAAACTAACTCAATTTAATTAACATTTTCAGCATATTATTATTATCATCCACTAGGGTAGTTTCAAAAAATGTTCTTTCAAATGCATTTCCTTACAAAAAAAAATCACATTTGGAGTTTTTGAATATGTTGATTTGAAGCTTTGAGAACTTGACTCTCAGGAAATGGAGCATAAGTTTTCACTCTTATCATAACTAGATTTAAATTCTTAATGTAACTACTACTCACCACCCTACTCTAATATCATGTAAAGTTTACAAAAACAATGATAAGCAACTTAACTAGTGATAAGGATATGTAACACTTATAAAAAAATGTTAATAAATGTTAACAAGATACTAAAAATATTGTAACACTATAATGGTGAAGAACACCATGATCATGTAAACATTGAATACATAGTATAAGCACAAAAAGGTCATAGTGAGATGTAATGCAACATATATAAAATCTAACATTGAGTTTATATAACAAATGAAATATCTTTAATATAGCATTTCCTATGATTTGTAAATAAATGAGGGAACTTTTAGAATTAAATCTCTTTTTATAAATGTTTCCTACTTTTATCCAATCTATTATAGCATGGATTAACATGATAGGTTATACATTGGAATTTTTGTTTGAGGGTAGCTCTTAGATAAATTGGAAGGGTGTAAATGTGGGGTCCATATCCATGGATGCTTGAAAAAGTTTGGATGAGTTGACAAACATAAACAATGACTTCTTCTAAGTCTTATGCTTAGAATCCATTAAGCTTTCATCCACATACATGTTTATAGATTACATAAAATTCCATGTTTTGTGGAAATAATTTCTTCTTTCATAGTAAAGCATGTATCAAAGGGTTAGGAGCATGAGTTTTGAACTACTAATAAGGATGAGAATTCTATGACAAACGTTTAGTAGGAAAAGAAATAGGTCTATGATACTTTGAAGGATGGTAGTAATGAACATGAACATGGATAGTAGAGTCACATAGAAATATAGGTTATTGGACATAATATTAATCGAGATTTGATTTATTATAAGGGAATTACTACTTAGATGGTGGCATCCTTCACGATTTTGGATTTTTCTACTGTAATTGATGGTACTCCTAAGGTTGAGATGAAGCCTTACTATGATACTATTATTCTTGATTATAGAGAAAACATAGTTTCCTTAAGGGTAAGGGAACCTTCTAGGTGTTTAACTTTTGAAAAAAATTTGATTTAAGACACAAGTCCTCGACTCTTGAAGATGTGTTATTATAGGATAAAAAACCTTAGGAGTTTTGTATTTCCAAATGTAATAACCATCATCATCTTAGTCTAAGTCTATAACCTACTCAACTACAACTATTTTTTTTATGTTGATAGTAATCCCTTCATGTATCCTTATTCTTTTGCATTTATCCTTTTTTTGCACCTATTTATTTTCTCCTTTACTATCTTCAATACTAATTGGAACTTTTCATCAATATAATCCTATATTTTATCCAAATTAGTTAAAATTTAAGTAATGAAATTTAGGATCAGCAAGGTTTTCCATTAAATCACTTCTTCTAAGATTACTTCTTCTTCTAGTTTATATAAATGAACCTTCTTTTATGCAAAGATGAGACCTTGTTGTATTCCTTTTTATTTTTCTACATCTTAAGTTCTTCTTCTTGTTGGCTACTTGATCAATGAATTGTTGGATTTGATGGATCTACATTTCTAAAAGGCATTATTGGGCATAGATGCCAAGTACTTCTTTCATCTACAATTTTCCTTAGCTATTTCCTTTGAGAGAATTCATGGCCTAGACATCTATGTCATAAGCAATAGTATTAGCCTAAAGGCACATCAAGGAATTCATGATTCTCTTGCTTCCATCCTTGGATCTACTTCCTCAAGTTGGATGCTCTAGAGTATGTTCATTACTTATTATTGAATATCTCTAGCATCATACTTCATCACCAATTAGATTTTGGTTTCAAGGATTATTATCAACTTTTAGCTTCTTTGATGAGAATTATTAGGAATAAATTTGGATTTTTCTATTTTTTTAAGAAATAGATATCATGAAAGGCTTCAAAGTGATAGTATAGATTAATATTATTTATGTTTAGTCATTTAATCTATCTATCCCTTCAATATCTATTGGAATATATACTACCTTCTTAATATTGATGATACTTCTAGTAGTAAGCATGAGTTCATCATATTCATCTTTTTTGTCATTATCCTTGTCTTAATCATGTGTCCTTTAATGTTTCTTTCTATGTCTTCATTTATGTCTCTCTTCTATTTCTTTATCATGTCCACCATCTCCATCACCATCTTTATAATGGTCTCTTTGGACGTCTCTACTACGTCATCTATCATTTTTCCTTATTCCCTACTCATGCTATCATCTATCATTTTTCCTTATTCCCTAGTCATGTTTATCCTCATTTAAGATTGATGATAAGGATGATGAAGATGATAAAATACTAGGAAATCCATGCTAGGTTGCTCTTCTTTCATGACTTCTTTGGTTATCTTTGGATGACATACTAGAAGACAAGAGTTTGGAGGTCTTGCTTGTATCTGATTCTACTCTCTCTTTCCCTTGGTAGCTTGTCGAGACTGAACATAGTCATGGGTTTTTAATAAGGGTCTCACCATTTTCAAACCAATGGAATATATCATACAAATCATAGTGCAATCTGGTCATAAGATTTAAATATGATGGTGAATGGATTGCTAAGAACACTCATGTATATCATTTCATTCAATAAATATAAAAGATATTATTATACATATGACAAAATTTAAACCCATGTTTCCATGCTGAGGAGGATGAAAATATATATATAATTTTATTTTTTATGATTTTTATAGATTTTATCTTTATAAGAAATAGGATAAACATCCTTACATACACATCGTAATCTCTTGGGGGAATAGGTGGAATTCTAGTGTTGTAATCCCTCTTAGAGATAAGTGTAACACAACATACAAAATACAATAAAATCTTAGTCATAACCTTGATGACCCAACATCATGTCATATAGTTGTAGCCCCCTTGGACAAGGAATGAATTATCACAACTTGATAAAACAAAAATTAAATAAATATTTTTGTTGTTTTTATGCTTAATGCATAAATAGTGAAATAAGGAAAAACTAGAAGTTTTATTCACCATGCAAAAACTGGACTTCGCGTCTCCTAAATGGTATAAGCTATGTAAACAAGGTAGCATTATCAAAGTCTAGCTGTACTTGTAAAATCGATGACTCAAAACACACATATAAGATAAGAAAAGAATCAACTTACCTAAGGGAGGAAGCCCTTTACATAAACCAGATGCCAAAAGTTAAATGGAAATGAAACTAATGACTTATTATTGTATAAGAACTATCTTTGAGTATTTATAATTTTTGCATTAAAATGGAGAAGGTTTATTAGTTCATGAACACAAAAAAAGACTCATTGATGCCATACAAGCCAACATTGACATATTGCTAGTAGGTATTAACAAAGTAGGACTAGGCAGGAGGTGTGATGGAATCCCTACACTAATTTATAGGGTGTAGCAATGCAAGGTAGGTAATGCATCTCCCAGTAAGCCAAAATTGATTACTTTCCTTTCAAGAACACGCTAGGACTCAAAGGCACATGTAAAAATGACCTCATGACATCTAAATAAAGTTGGAATGATCCTAAAGTGCTTGGAATTGAGCATGGAACCTTGAAATGTTACGTGGAAGGTAAACATGCATCATAGATGATCCATAACCTTACCAAATATAAAAAACTATAAACATTAAGTAACAAAATACTTTCTTAAATCCAAGGCTTACAACTGACATATAAATTACCACTAAATGCCTCATCCTATCTCCATTACTAAGTAAAGATAGTCCTAGAGCTTTGAAACCCAAGAAACAAAAATAAGAGATAAATACATGATAAGATCAATGTGGAGGAATTATAAATATAGAATACAAATCATTAGTACATTACAATACAAGTCACCTTATCATAAAGTACTAGGGGATGGTCATAGAGAAAAAAAAATCTTTAACATGCCTACATGGAATAGGAAGAAGTTGGAAGGATAGATCTTTTCCATACATCATTTGCATCTACATCTTCTTTTATATCATCCATCCTCAAATCATCTTCTAGAAACTCCTCTAACACTCATTCAAAAGAACATATAAGAGCATGTGCTCAACCTAAAATATTAAGAGCATGACCACCTACCTCTAGATCTCTCTGTTAAGGGATATCTCTCACATACAGGTATTGGATTTGGTGATTGATGTTATTCCTCCTATTTTTCCAAGGCTATTGGTTCTCTTTCCTAACCATGATGAGGTATGAAAATGCTAAAAATCAAGTGATATCCCCAAGCCATTATACTACCATCACAAAAGTTATCCATAGGAATAATGATAAGTACAATTCTTGGGAGCATGAGAGAAACATAATCACAACTATGGAATCAAATGTGCATGGGTAAGTAAAAATAATTTAAATAAATATGGTAAAAATAATTTATATAATGATAAAAAATTACAAAGTACTTCTCTAATTTGGTACCCTTTTCCCACAATTGAGTTACAAGACACCTAGCTTAAACCACATGAATAATGCAAATGAAAAAATAAGAATAAAAATAGAAAAGGTAATTATAAGCATCTAACCAAGGATCAAACCAAAAAAGCCACAAAGATAACAAGAAGCTAAAAAATACTAAAATCTAATCTTGGATGACAATCAAACTCATAGAATTTAAATTATAATATCTAATCTACTCATTTCCATGATTCAAGAAGTAAAAAAAGGGATTAAAAAATAGAAGATAAATAGTAAATCCCAAGGTCAAAAAATACACACAAGTGAGGTAAGACAAAAAGTAATTATCATTATTAATCCTTTAAGCTCAAAGAATCAACCCTCACACAAGTGGAAGACCAATCAAGTGCTTGATGACATGTAACCATCACCATCATTGGAAGATAAGCTTTAACTCACTTGCATGTAATGCCAAGCCATCAAGAATTCACAAGTGGATCCTCCCCATAGTAGGCACCTACATTTCTTACCATTGTGCATTCCATGGATGGGACACCCATGAATTCCCAATAACCAATGTAAGATAATCCTCTTGGATGATCAAATCTCATCCTCCACTTTTTTTTGATTAACTTCTTTCCATTTACAATGATGAATGATGAAAAAGAGAGACAAGGTATGAGTGTAACATCATCAGATCCCTAACCCATAATTCAATTAGCTCATGGAAGCACATGAGCATGTTCTAAATCCTATAAGAGATTCACTACTACATCCATTCACTACTACTCATTCAAATAGCAAGGATATATATTTAAATTCTCTTTCTAAGTGCAAGGTCATACCTACCAACACGAGTGTCATCTAGCCTTGATTATTTCATAGTCTAATCATTAGTGAAAATAAACCAAGCTAACATGACATAGATAATCTAGAAGTTAAGATTTTGGTTTATTTTTCCTCCATCTATGCATGTATGCATAGTAGAATGCCTAAATTTTACTTTACTGAAATCCTCTTATGGATCAATTTGATTGTACTAACTAATCTCAATTTTGATGCAATTAGAAATAAGAATAAATGGATTTAGAAATTGTATGGAAGAAACATTTAATGTTACCAAATTTTTCTAAAATAGAAACTTCTAGGCCCTCATGGTCATTGGTAGAAATGAGTAAGAGATTATATTTGGCTATTACATTTGGGTNACTTCTAGGCCCTCATGGTCATTGGTAGAAATGAGCAAGAGATTATATTTGGCTATTACATTTGGAGGTCAAGTGATACAAGCAATAGGTTGAACATGAGAAAGGCTTATGTAGTTATTGGTTTAACCACTCATTTTGATCTTAATTTGAGAAATCATAAGATCAATTTGGAATCATAAAAATACCAATTTGTATGGACTAATAAACTTAGCGTTACCTTTCTCTTCCCATCACCTCTTCTTATTTATTTTTTAGATCTTTTTTCTTTTTTCATTTGATTTTCTCTCATTTATTTTTGTTATTTTTTTCATACTTTATTTTTCTTTCTTTTCTTTTTCATTTTATCATTACTATTTTTTTCATGATAAGAGATTTTTTAAATGGTGCATATAATTATGAGAATGATTAGAGTTCCAGATCACCACCTAGAGTCTTCAACTTTCACAAACATAAAAATTCATCCCTTATCACATGGCACATATAGGTCCATGAGGTCACAAAACTCTTCTAACAAAAATGTTTAGGAATGGTAAGCATGTACACCTCATTCCAATCACATTGATTAGACATAATCAATGATCACAAGGATCCTTGATTATACATCCTTTCCTTGCTAGTGACCAAGCAATCTTCTAGGATTTTAGAGCTCAGATCCTAAGATGTGGATCTAGTACCTGTTCATAGTTCTAGTAGCAGTAGCTTCAAGAAATCATAGTCTAAGTCCTAGCTCCTCATTGAATTTGAAACTACTTTATTGATGATGGATAGAGGAAAACTAGTCAAATGAATTTTTTGTGTTGACATTCCATCAATCAAGGCTTCACTTTGGACCTATTTAATACTCTCACATCATTATCACATCTATATCTCGTCCATATACCATTAGATTATCATATGAGCATTCATAAAGCATAATAATTAATTATTCCTATACACAAAAAACACACTTAAAAGAAATATTAGATAAAAATAATTATATAACATTAAATTCAATGAAAAAAATACATATCAAACAAACAACAAATAAAAATGTATATTAAATAAAGAAATCCTACTATACCACCAAAGCTATTATGTGTAGGACTCTTCCTCCATGATTGATTTCAAGGCTAGTACTTGATAAGCTTCTTACTAAGCTTGTTGTTTAGAAGCATATTCTTCTTGTCTCATTTCTTTAAACTTGGTGCTAAAGATGATTAGCATGGATCCACTGAAATATTTTTCTTCTTCTATCTTTTACAAAATAACTTTCATCTGTGATGTGATCAATTTGTTACCAAGGAAGGAACATGATGATTGTGGTACTATTTAATAGTGTATGATGATGAAAATTAAGAGCAGTACCTGAAATTAATGAACTATACATGTTCCCACTATGATTGATTAAAATTCCATCCAGTAATGATATAGAATGATATATTGAACTTTGTTGGACATGTAGCCACTAAGATAATTATGATCGATATGGTCAATATTGGTGGAATATTAAATGAGGTATGTGGTTCATAGGCTATTGAGTTTAATGGTATGAATAAGAATGGAATGAGGAAGATTATTACAATGTAGAGGAAGTAGTTAAAGATCAGGCTTCATTCCTTGAATTTGTGGCTAAAAATTGGCTACAAGGATAAGGAATTTGATCATGGTAAAGTCTCTTACTCTTTATTTTAACTTTTCAAACAACTTCAATGGATTTTATTTCCAAATCCTAGAAACTTGAAGCCATCTTTTAATTTAGCACATCCCAATCCATATCAAAAACATTATCAATGTCTACCAAAGTCTCTTTCATTCTTATGCTTTCCTGAAAAAGGGCTTTAATAGCATCAAAAGAATGAATCTTACAATCAACATTCTTTATATCCTTTTGACATTGGGGATTTATGTTCGCTTTTTCTACATTTACATGTTCATACCATTTACCTTCCAATTTAGCTACAACATCCAACAAAGTAGTAATTTAAGCCACTGACCTCTGGTAAAGATCATCCATGACATACATATTCACCCTTTCATGAGTTTGTGATAATAGTCCTTCTAGCATGTGCATTCATTGGTAATGTTTTTTGAACC
>MNCI01027976.1:39397-50721 GCA_015680685.1 Gnetum montanum | reverse complement strand
AAATTACTGTAGAAGAAATTGAAGTAGCTATTTTAGTTTAGAGGATGGTAAAGCTCTAGGATTTGATAGTTTTCTAGTTGAATTTTTTAAGAACTATCGGGACATTATTAAAGATAATCTCTTTCATAGTTTCCAAGAAGCTATTTAAAATATTTCTCTTGGTAAAAATATTAATAAGGATATGATTTTTCTTCTTTCTATGAATAAATATCTTCAATATATTTATCATTAGAGACCTATTACTCTTCTTAATAATACCTATTAAATTTTAACTAAATGCATAGTTTGTCAAATTCAGAAGGTTATAGAAGATATCATTAGACCTAAGCAATCAAGTTTTGTTAAAGGGAGACATATCTTAAATAATGTTATTGTAGCTTATAAAGAAATGTAGTGGGCTTCTTATAGTTACAAGGACATTGATTTTATTAAGTTAGATTATGCTAAAGCTTATGACAAGATTGAATAGAATTTCAATATTTTTCGTCTCTATAAATGAGATTTGGTGATTATTTTACATATCTTGTCCATACCCTACTCACTAACAATAAGGCTTAAGTTGTTCCAAATTTTCAATTAAGTTCTATCTTTTTTCTTCAATGGTCAATTCATCAAGGTTGTCCTTTGGCTTCTTATCTTTTTATTATTGCTACGAATTTTCTTTTACATAATTTGCATTATGATCTACAAAGGAATATTGTTAAGATAATCTCAATTGATGATCAAGGTATGCAATTGCTTAGATGCACTTTACAGATGATTTTTTTCTATGATTTATAATTCTTTATAATATATTAATATTCTTTCAACTAGAGTGGAACATTATTTTACATTATCTACCTTTTGTGTTAATTAACAAAACTCTACTATTTATTATAATAGAAAGATTGATGAGTGAATTACTCTTTTAAGTCTTAAAGAATCTTGATAAAAGATTCTATTTTCAAAATAGCTTTTTCTTTTAAGCCTAATCCTACTATTTTGTGGAATTATGTGGTTGATAAAATTGAAAAGAATATTGATAAATGGAAATAAAAAAAGTGCATCCTTACTAGCAAAGTTTTAATTTGTTACTCTAAAATTTGAACTTCTTTTAAAAATTCTTATGATAAAATCAATCACATTATCCGTTAGTTTCTTTAGTCTACTAAGCAATGTATATAGGTTTTTCTAGAGTTTCTTGAAATATTTGTAGTAATAGTAAGAAATATGGAGAACTTAACTTCATTAATTGTTATAACTAGGATACTTTTCTTATAGCAACATAAATTGCAAAGTATATTGATGAAGATTATGTGTGTATACTTCTTTTAAGAAATAGACTTATGCAAGGAAAACCTAAAAATAATAATAGTTGGCCTTCTAATAACTTTCTTCAGAGTTGTATTTTGGGAGATTTTAATGCCATTTTACATCCTTTTGAGAAAAGTCGGGGTGAAAGAACATGGAGGACAAGTAATGAGAATTTTCTAATGGTAATTAATAGTTTGGGTCTTATGGATTTTCTAGTATTTCAAGGTGAGTATACTTGGACAAACTTGAGGTAGTACAATGAATGTATCGAAAGCAAGTTAGATCGCATTATGGTGACAAATGCTTAGTGATGAATCATGTTTTGATTGGCTCTAATATAAGATATTTGATATTGAAGCCTTGATATTGGACACCCGATGTTAGAGCGCAAGAGGCGATGTCAAATATCCAATATCATGGGGTATGTCCCAGCCTATAAATATAGCACTTAGGCTTACAATTTTCATATACATTTGTCATAGCATAGTGAAGCTGTTGCAGTTTGTATTTTCCAGAGTTAGAATATTTTCTAAGTGCCCACAGGAATCTAAGTGTAAACGAATCTTTGTTCAAGCACTAATGTACCTAAGCACAATAGTGTGATGGAAATAAAGACAAACCCTTTTGATAATCCTTGGAACACTGAGAAGTAGATTAATCTCTCCTTTAATGTGTTTAATATTCATGCACTTTACTTTAATGCATTTTACTTAAGCAATTAATTTCTAATTGTTAATGAACACAAGCACAACCACTTCGAGCATATGTGTAGTGCTTGGTAACCCAAAAACACTTAATGTTTGGTAACCCAACAACACTATATGCTTTTAGGATGTGTCTGGAGAGTGGAAATGGGTACTTGTGTTAGGCTAGCTAAGTAGTAGATGAATTAAATCTTAAATTACTTTACCTCTCATTCTGGTTCTAGGTGATTAAACTTATAAAATACAAAATGACAAAAATCACATACCTCAATTGCACTTAACCATATACTTATACCTCACAAGTGGAATTGACAAGACAATCATCATTTTAATTAGATTTCACTTCCTTGAAACTAGTGTACTTAAGAACTTAAGATTTGTGGATTTCGACCCAATCACTTATGAATGCTTGTGATTCATATGGTTGGATGTAGGGGTACCTCGCTACTCATCACTTAGCTTGATTTATTTTCATTTGTAAGAGCTTGAAGGCTAACTAGGGTCTCTTTTGATCACTAGCCTCTACTCATTTGGACTAAATAATTACAATGATCAAAGCCTATTTTTAGATGGAATTAGTATTTAAATGACTCTTTAGATGTGCATCAGATCATTGAAAAACAATGACAATTGATTGTACAAGATACTTCTCAATACATGGTTTTGAAAAAATTTCAAAGTTTGAGACAAGCAATCCTTACTTGGAAGCAACTTAATCCCAAAAATTGAAAGCAAAGAAAAAAAAGTGTTTATAGAATATTTAGGAAGCCCAGAGACATTTTTTTGAGGAAGGATGGACATAATAGTGGTCTAAAATAGAGATGAATCACCTTCAATAATATTATAACATTCAACATCAAGAAAGATAATTTTGGGGGTAACAAGTAAATAAGAACTAGCTTTCTTTTAGAGATGAGGATTTTAGATTTTTTCATATGTATGCTTTGATGCAACATAAGAGGAATTTTATTACTACCTTAACAAATAGCAATGGAGAGTTAGTACATGATCTGAACGGTACTACGGAAATTGCTATTCAATTTTTAAAAATATTTTTAACTCAAATCATGTTCTAAATAAGTAGCATTTAGAGGAAATTATACAGAGCATTGATCATTGTTTATCACATGAAGGTATCTTATTGTCAACCTAATTCCCTTCTATTGAGGAAATTCAAATAGTGGTTTTCTCCATGGATTCCTATAAAGCTTTAGGTATGGATGGTTTTTCTTTTGGCTTTTACAAAAAATTTTGAAAGATTATTCAAAAGTATATTTGTATTGTTATATTCGAATTTTGGAGAACTAGGAAAATCAAATTAGAATGGAATGTTACTTGGTTGGTTTCGCTGCCAAAGAAAAAGGATGCAATTAATATTAAATATTTTTGGCCTATCAATTTATGCACTTCTTTTTATAAAATTTCTTCCAAACTTTTGATGCTTCAATTAAAAAAGGTGATGCTCCATTGAGTTGCTAAAGAGCAAGCAAGTTCTATAGAAGGGAGATACATCTTTGATCAAGTGCTTTTGGTGCAATAAATTTTTCATTTAGCCTATTTGTAGAAGGAGCCTAGCATTTCCTTAAAGCTTGATATCTCCAAACCTTATGATAGGAGCTACATGTGAGTTGTGCTATAGAAAATGGCCTTTCCAAATCTATGGATACAAATGATTGAGGGGTTCTACCAATGATCTAGATTTTCCATTCTTATTAATGGTTAGTGTTTTGGGAATTTCTCATCTTCAAATGGAATATGGCAAGGGGATCCTATTTCTCCCTTTTTTTATTTTAGCCATGGAAGGTTTGGGATCCTATTTGAGACAACTGAAAAATGACAACATCTTAAGAGGCATTCAACTAGCTTTTTATTTTAATTCTTTTACACATACTTAGTTTGTTGATGATACCTTTTTATTCTTTGATGAGAGTCCACATCTTATAGCAAACTTGCATACAACACTTCTAAAGTTTTCAAATGCCTCTAGTTTAAAGATCAATTTAAATAAAAGTTGTGTTCAATTTTGACATTAATCAAGAGCTTTTACAAAAATATATTGATTTATTGGGATGTGAAGTAGACTCATTACCTACTATGTATTTGGTGCTTTCTATCTTTGTGGCTTGTGTGAAGAAGGAATTCTAGCACCCAATTCTCCAAAAGATTGATAATAGACTTGTTGGGTTGAAAGCTAAGTTGTTATCATAGGCTAGTCATTTACAATTGGTGAGATCTACCCTTTAGGCTTTGCCTTGATATTATCTTTCATGCCTTAATTATTCTAAAATAGTCATTTCATAGATAAAGGAAAAATAAAGAACCTTTTTGTAGTCCAATCATTTGAAGAAAACAATATGTAAACCATGGGCATGTGGTGGATGGAATCTTAGACACATAAAGGACATCAATTGTGTTTTATTACTGAAGATTTCTTGGCAAGTGTACATCAAATAGACCATGGGTTCAAGCGATGAAAGCCAACTACCTATATGATAGTTTCCACTTTGTTAATGCTCCTAATATCACCAATCCCTCCCTAATTTAGAAAGGGTTTCAATTTATAAAGCATTGGTATTGTTAGCATGTGTTTGTTTAATATAATCAGTAGTATAAGTGGTGTGATTCAAAATATTCTACAAAGAATCCTTATACCACTTTATGTCCTGTGGAAAGAGCACATTATCCAATAGATATCAAAAATCCCATTTTTACTCACATATGTCTCTTTACTAGTAAGTTGCTTCATGGAAAATTACCCACTAGTCAATATCTTGCATAGAATAATATTCTAGAGGATCCAAGTTGTGTGTTTTATTCTTTAACTTCAAAAACAACTAATTATATTTTTATAAATTTCCCATTTATTCGGGACATTTGGAACCAATTCAAGAAAAATGCTAAGAAGTCACCACCTATAACTAATTTTATGAATGGTTTTTTTGTGGCTTGGCAGCAACATCATTTTAGAGGATAACAAAGAAATATGTGAACAACACTTCCATGTTTTATTTGGTTTGTGATTTGGTAGGAACGAAATTTTAAAATTTTTCAATAGCAGTCAGGAAGCCCAACATTAATGTGGATTACTAGTTTGGCTCTTTAAAGGGATGCTACAAAAATTTGAAGAAATTATAATTGGAAGAATGATGCTATTTAGTTATATGAGCATTATGGATGATATTTTTATGTTTGTTTGTTTGGGATTAGCCCTTTATTGGTATTTTCTTTTCGTAACCCAGCTACTATAGATTTGGGATGTCCATTTGATCAAAATAATAATAATAATAACTTTCATCATGGTCTTCTATTTCCTAAGGTCATTTCTATTTTGCTTCTTTAGTTATTAAATAAATTTGAAAGACATGGTGCAAGCTTAGTAAGTATTAGAATTATAATCATATTACAATTTCAAAAGATATGCTTAAGAAAATAAGCCCATGGTGGTTTCCTTTTAATGAAGGAGCTTGGGTTACTAATTCATCTACATTATGTACCACTTGGAGCAAGTTTGAATCTCCAAATTCCTATCTACATATGCATGATAAATGGATTACATTAAAGTAGTATTCTAGCCTCTATAGTTTAAATATAAAGAGAAAAAAATATATTAAAAAATTAATTTTGGATTTTCAGAATTTATTTAAAGTTTATAGTAGTTGATAGATCTTTTTTTCCTTTTAACTCTATAGTTACATACAAGATTATTACAATGAATGATTTTGTTCATACCAAATTCAATAAGACCTAAAACATGCAATTATCAATGCACTTTTGGATGATAGAAATGAAAGATATTTTGAGAAGTCGTACTTTTTCAAACATTCATATTATTTTATGGTTTCTTATTCATCAAGTTCTTTCTATTAGCACTTGCCTTAAACATATGAGAATTATTTCTACTCAATTTCCTATTTATGGAAGTAAAGAATCTTTTCTCATATTTTTGTTAAGTGTCTTATTGCATAGTATTCTTGGAAATGGACAACTAGAATTTGTAAAAACTTTAAATCAAGTATCATTGAAATCATTCTTGGTGATTAACCTACTTTTATTGACTTCCTTGCATTGCATTTAGAAGTATCTTCAACCATTTATTATTTCTTCTATTTAGAAGATTTAATGTGCAATTATTTTCTAGAAGCAAGAGCATAATTATGACCTCTCTTCAAGAGTTATTGATGATATCGCATCCACGATATCGCGGTTGCCACACGATATCGCGTCCTGCCTCATCTTCTATAAATAAGAGGTAGTGCCCTTTGTTCCCGATAGTTAAACTTAGACCCTTAGCCAAACTCTTGTAGTTTTACCATTCCAAAGTTAGAATAATTTCTATGTGCCCGCAGTAGGAGTCATAGAGTGAACGGATCTTTATTCGAGCAATTTGTACCTGAGCACACATTTGTGTAAGGTAATAAAGATGAACTTTATGATAAACCTTGCAGCATACAGACTACGCTAATTAGTAATTAATTATTGTTGAATGTTTAATGCTTTCCTAGCTAATTAATTTCTCTCTCAACCTTTTATCCTCTTAGTTAAGTGCACTCAGTACGACCGCTTCGAGCATGTGTGTAGCGCTTGGTAACCCAGTAACGATTAGTGTTTGATAATCCCAACAGTGTTGCACTGGTTTAGGATGTGTACGGAAAGTGGGAATGGATACTAGTGTTAGGACAATTAGAACTTAGTTAATGAATAGTTAACATAAGTTAGTCACTTAGTTCTCTTTCCCTTTCCTTTATTAGCATAAGACATCAAAAAGATAAAAGTTATAAAAATCATATACCTCAAGCTTACTTAACCATACAACCATGACAATACAAGTAAGTTTGGGAAGACAACGATTGATTAACCCTGAGTGTTCCATTAAGGTGTGTAAGCACTTAGTCCTTGGAGTTCAACCAGATCGTGCATGTGACGCTCGTATTCGTATGGTTGAGTGTAGGGGTACCTCATCACTCATCATTGGCACTGTTGTTGGGGACTTAGTTGTTTGTGTGCAACGTAGAACATAGGAAATCATCCATATTGTTGGAACGCTAGAATGAACCCTTAGGGTTAATCAAGGAAAGATAAGACAACAGTACATCACACACCAAATAAGACAAAAATATCTTCGTCTTCGCATAAGAGCACTTCACTACCTAGGACTAACACAAGAGGCAGTCGGCAGCATAATACATGTAACCAAGATCCGCCAGTTCGTCAACAGTTTTTTGTGGTATATACTCATCACAATGAGTATGTATCCGATTTCACCTTTATTCTTCACCAAGATGAACAACTATGTTGGAGAGACTTGGAGGGTAACATAGTGTTGCCTCCAGGCTGATCAGTCCCCAACATGTTCCTTCATGCTCTCACATGAATAGGCATGCCACTTTTATATGTGGAGTACGTTGCATGTGAGCATGGAATAAGGGACTATCATCCCACAGAAGCACAACATCAAAGGGACTTGCGATAGGAGAGTTACCACACATCCTTGAAGGGTAAATGACCCCATAATGCTTCGCACATCTTAAGTGAAATTGAGGGTGATGAACCTGTTTCAACAGGTTCCCCACCAAACAATGTTCCCCCTCCTAACGATGGTTAAGAGGTGGTGTATTAGAACCTCCACTCCACCGTTTACAACCTTGGTTCTGATCCCCACAAACACAAAGTGTTCAACGAGGGAACACAAACACACGATAAGGGCAGACGTTTTGATCACAATCACGATCAAGGCCAAGACCAAAAAAGAGAGGGTAGAAAACACTATCATGGTGATGGTTTTCCTTCTTCTTTACCTTCATCATCACATTCACCCTCTCCTTCAGTGTCCAGACATAATCATAAGGAGACCAACCATGAGGATAAAGGAAAACATAGTGAGAAACATCGATGAGATAGTTGAGAATGAGGACGAGGGCACTCTAAGGAATCAAGGAATAGAAGAAGGGAGAGTAGGGAACTGCGTAGACACCACAAACTCTATGAACGAGATGACCATGAAGAACCCCTACTCACAACTAGAAGCATGCTAGATATAACGGAGGCTGTAAGAGTTCCAACAAGGCACCAAAAGGATAGTAGGATCAAGAGGTTAGACATGAACAACATCCCATGATTTGAAGGGGGATACAACACTGATCCTCAAAATCATTTGCAAACATTCCATGATGCATGTGCCCTGCAAAACATAGAGAACGAATGGCAAAAAATGAAGTTGTTCCCAAGGATACTAGTGAAAGAAGCTGAAAACTGGTACCAGTCCTTAGAACCGGAATCCATTTGGAGGTGGAGTACAATGTTAGAATTGTTCAATGATAAGTATCAAATGTCTCCTGAGTGTCTAGCTTGTGAAAGAAAATCCAAGGATGGAAACAAGAAAATCATGAACCCTTGGATGCTGCCATGGGCCGCTATTACACACTGTTACATCGTTGCCCTGGCCATGGTTATTTGCAGCGGCATCAACTATGCCATCTCGTGGATGGAATTAGGCATGAAACAAGAAGAACCCTTGGAACATATGCCCAAGGAAGATTATGAGAGCTTAGGTCTCATCAAATTCATAGATTTCTAGAGCAAGTAGCCAAGGAAGAAGGTGAGCTACAGAAGAGAGAAAGTGTGGAATAATACAACCAAGATCCTTCCCTCCAAAAAATGGGAGTGAGATTCTATAAGGAGGAAGAAGAGTCACCACTCGAAGAGATGGTGAATAGGAAAACTTTGCCGCTCCAAAAGTTAACAACAGAAGTATCGGCAAAGGTAGATCAAATGTGGGACTCCCTAGATAGTAGGTTTGAAACTGTTCTTAAAATTGTAGAGGAGTCTAGGGAGCGAGGTAGTGACCATGACAAAAAGAAAAAGAGAGAAGTGGACAATGCACGTAACAAGGGTAAGGGAAAATGGTCATCACCGAAGAGGTTGTGGATTCAAACATGGACAATGACGGTGGATGTGAGATATGNGACTTAATAAATGGCAAGCACCCCAATGGTTACCTTATCCCCAAGGTAACCCAAGGCAGTTCCACCAACCTTCAACATATTACCTAAGTGGAACTCCACCACAACCCATTGAGCAACATCAACAATGGCAATACCCATAGTCATGGGGGATGCCACCACCAAGGCAACAATATCCCTACTAGCAATTGGACCCATATGGCTACTACGTGCAGCATCCAATCTCTCCACATGACTATGTTGATCACATTACACCACAAAATCACTACCAAGCTCGAGAGTATTATAGAACTCCTTCTCCTAGGGGAGATAACCCACAAGCATACTATCCTTCAAATCTATCCGCAACTCTCACACCGATAGCTCCATTATCACCCGTTCCAGCAATGCAGGGGGAACTCCCCACTCAACCACAGCAATGCAATTCCATGAGGGCTGTGAATCCTCAACCCGCAGTTGGTTTTGACAACCTTATGAAGAAAAGACATTTCTTCGGAACCAACAGTCCAACCAAGCCCTCACAATCACAAGCAGTTGAACCTCTGAATGCCTCCCCATAAAATAAGGCTTCAAAGCTCCCTTCAAACCAAACACCGAACTCAACGCATACGATTATGTTAACACATGTTATTACCAACTAGATTAAGGTGGGCCACCTTCCCAGGAAATTCTCTGATCCTGGAAGCCCTCTAATCTATCTCCAAGTCGCTAAGAATGAGCCATGTAAAGCTCTTCTGGACTCAAGTTCTGGAGTTAACCTAATATCACAAGAGATGTACAAAGTCTAGAACCTGCCTCCATTAAGGAAGAGCAATATTTGTCTAGAGCTGGCTTACCAGTCCATCACTGTTCCCTTGGGACTGGTGGAGGACATCATTACCAATGTGTGTGGGTGGTTGTACCCAGCCGATTTCCTAGTGATACAAGTGAACAATGATAAAGGGAACTTCCCAATAATAATGGGTAGGGCATGGCTAAGTACTATAGATGCAATCCTAGGAATCTGTGATCTTTCCCTAGAAATATCTAAGGAGAAAACTTTCAAAAAGATTGAGAAGAAGAAGGTTCCATGCATCGCATACAGTGATACAAGGTGCAATTGCATGCAGAGATCATGGATTGTGCAAATTTTAGCATTGCTTGCATGCAACCGGTGTGCACAAGACCTTACCCTACAAATATGCCTTTATGTAGTAGCCACACGACAAAGAGACACCCAATGGCTAATAGCTGATCAAGAGAGCAACTCACTAACATGCATGGAACTAACTAAGGGTATAGCTTGTGCTCACATCGAAAGCATAGATGCACTCAAGCAAATTTTTCACCAACTTCCAAACCTTAACTTGAAAAACATTAATTGGGGGAAGTTAGAAATCCCTAAAAAAGTTAGACCAAAACCTTAATAAGAGATTATTAGTCTATGTGCAATAGACCAAACCTTTCCATTTAGAATGGTTAGTGCACATAGTACCTCTGAGAAGGGATGACCCTACTCACTATTTCAGATCTCCTCCTTCCAACTCAGCCATGGGGGAGATGGCCACCTCTGCTAATCAATTAAGGCCCTCAATTCCTTTTTAAGTTTTTGTTTTACACATTTTTTTTTACAAATTTCTTTAACTTTTCTTGTTTTTTTTTTGCAAAATCATTTATACTTTTTCATTTCTTTGTGTGTTTGTTTTTTTTATTAGGTTCATCACCTAATAAGTGCTCCTAATGGTGGTATGAATTGTATTCTATTGATTGCTAATGTTTGGTTTTTACCTTGGAGTTATAATGTTGATACTAAGGTATGGTTCTTTTGATATAGCAGGTAATGAGTCCACGTCATCCATGCATTCATAAATTTCTATGGTATCTCTTGGCTTGGAATTGTATGGTCCCTTTCTTAACAATGAAACTATTAATGAATTGGTGACTAGGTATTTCTCAAACTGAGAAGGACTTAAGGACTGAAAAGGGTGTGACTTCAAGGGGAGTTGATGCATTTGTGCTGGCCATTCTCTTGGGTGCTTGGATGTTTTCTTCTTGAGTTTTCCTTACCATTCTAACATTGCTCCATTATCAGGAAGCTGAGCTAATAAAAATAATAAGTCTTTGCATGGTGTGGTTCTCACGTAACACAAAAAATAAAAGTGAGAATTCAAAGCACACCCCTTAGAAAAAATAATCATATGGGCTACAAGCACTGGTTATGGGACTAAACAAACATGTTCCCTCTAACTAAGGCCCTTTCTTGCTTCCTACTTTTCCCTTTCTTGCTTGTTTGGAATGGTGGTGACTCTTTGGTGGAAGCATTCCTGTTACTTCAAGTGGATGGATTGGGCAAGTGTATTAATGCGAAGTCACTGGATGTGGATTGTTT
>MNCI01027976.1:7125-38808 GCA_015680685.1 Gnetum montanum | reverse complement strand
TGGTCATGAACACTAATGTTGCCATGTATTGTAATGTTGATCTGTTCACGTGTCACCCCATTCACCATTAGTGTCATTCAAGTCAATAATCCCATACCTTCCCAATATTTTGTAAGGAACTTGAGGACAAGTTTTCATTTAGTCATGGGGGTATGATGAGCCACAATATCATGTACATGATATTGCATCCGCCACACGATATTGCATACGCGATATCGCATCCTGCCTCATCTTCTATAAATAAGAGGTGGCACCCTTTGTTCCTAATAGTTAGACTTAGACCCTTAGCCAAACTCTTGCAGTTTTACCATTCTAGAGTTAGAATAATTTCTGTGTGCCTGCAGTAGGAGTCATAGAGTGAACGGATATTTATTCGAGCAATTTGTACCTGAGCACACATTTGTGTACGACAATAAAGATGAACTTTATGATAAACCTTGCAGCATACAGACTAAGCTAATTAGTAATTAATTATTGTTGAATGTTTAATGCTTTCCTAGTTAATTAATTTCTCTCTCAACTTTTGATCCTCTTAGTTAAGTGCACTTAGTACAACTGCTTCGAGCATGCATGTAGCGCTTGGTAACCTAGTAATGATTAGCGTTTGGTAATCCCAGTAGCGTTGCACTGGTTCAGGATGTGTACGGAAAGTGGGAATGGATACTAGTGTTAGGACAATTAGAACTTAGTTAATGAATAGTTAACATAAGTTAGTTACTTAGTTCTCTTTCCCTTTCCCTTATTAGCATAATACATCAAAAAGATAAAAGTTATAAAAATCATATACCTCAAGCTTA
This sequence comes from Gnetum montanum, assembly GCA_015680685.1. Lineage (NCBI taxonomy): Eukaryota > Viridiplantae > Streptophyta > Gnetopsida > Gnetales > Gnetaceae > Gnetum > Gnetum montanum. The sequence continues at coordinate 38,011 of MNCI01027976.1, read as the reverse complement.
CTTAACCATACAACCATGACAATACAAGTAAGTTTAGGAAGACAACGATTGATTAACCCTGAGTGTTCCATTAAGGCGTGTAAGCACTTAGTCCTTGGAGTTCGACCAGATCGCGCGTGAGACGCTCGTATTCGTATGGTTGAGTGTAGGGGTACCTTGCCACTCATCAATTATTATCAAATTCTTAAAGATGTGGCTTTTTAGCTACAACTTCAAGTAAAAAAGCTTCCTATGAAAGCCAAACAATTAATTTATTTTCTATAATATTAATTTCTTTTTATTTTGAAAGCTTAAGGATGGGAATCTTTCAGCTTTTATTACTATTTGTTCATTATTTCTTATTGATGCATTCTTTTATCTTTAGAAAGAGTTTTCTCCTTCTCTTTGCAAGGAACTTCTAAACAAGTGCAAGGTCTAATCATTTTCTTACTAAAGCATTGAGCTTTTTATTTGGACTTTCTATTCATTGATTTGATATACTCAATATTTTTAAAATTATTATTTATTTTTTGGGGTTCAACACCCTCCACTCTCCCAAATTAAATCATTTTTAGTATTCTTTTATAATTTATGAAAAGCTAGGTGTTACTATTTTTATTAAAATGAAAAATTTTATATTAATTTCGTGGCCTATTTGTGTATTTTTAAGATTCATCTGGTATCATTTTTTCACATGATGTACTCTTAATCTAATAGCTAATAAAATTTTGCACTAGCATTTTCTCTAATATTGATACATATTTTTGAAATTAATATAATTTTAAGTTTAAAAGAATAACTTGGTCCTTTTTAATGAACATCAATAGAGCTTTTTCTTATTTGTAATTAACAAGAAAATGGAATGTATGGTAGATACTGTAATACCCAAATGTGTGAACCTAGCAAGAGTAAAATTGGAATTATTGGTTGTACTTCAATATATATATTTTAATATTAATAAAATATTTTTATAGTTTAAAATATATAGATATATTTAAATATCATAAATATATAGCTAAATTCACATAACCTCATAATATTCAATCATAATTTAGAATAAATATTTTTTAAAAGGAAAATTTTAATATTTTAAGAGCAATTTCCACCCTTACTATGACATGAATATTATCATTTTTTTAATAAAGAAAATATTTTTGAATTAATTTTATCATTAAATTTTTAAAAACCCTATAAATCAAGAGTGTGTAGAAATAATGATAAAAGAAATTTCATGAACCTAATTTTATCTAGGTAAAATAATTGAATCATGATAACCATTGCATTTAATTTTTTACAAAGATTTTTCAACTAAGATTTTTAATTAAAGAAGATGTTAAAACTTGAAATTATTTTACTATTTGTAGCGTTAGGACATATAGCCAAATACCATATCTTCATGGAACGTAAGCAATAAATAATGATACCATCTTAATCCATGTTTTTAGGATAAAGGTATCATGATAACATTGTTAAGATTATTTTGTGTCCTATTACTTAACATACTTGATAATGGATATCCAAAAGTCATTAAAAATGGATATCCAAAAAGTCATTATTGGTGATCAACATGCATTATCTACTTCATTTATTTACATTTGGAATTGTATCCAACCCTTTGATCTCTACTCTATTTGAAAGCATTGTTATGTAGTTATTTTCTAGCATTACGAGTATCGCTATGACCTCTCTTCAAGTGTCAAATACCATATTCTCAAAGATGTTGCTTTTCAGCTACAACTTCAAGCAAAAAAGCTTCTCGTGAAAGCTAAACAATTAATTTATTTTTTACAATATTAATTGCCTTTTTTTTTGGATACTCAACCATGGAGAGGTTTAGCTTTTGTTGCTATTTTTTTTTTATTTCTAATTCATGCATTCTTTCTTTTTTAGAGAGAGTTTTCTCAATTTTTTTTATAAGAAACCCTTTATTAAGAAGTGAAAACTCGTGAGGGCACTTTTGAATAAGAGGGAGATCTAATCCTTTTTCAACCCCATAGAGAAGGTTTTTCAAGATTGGTTGTAAGGATGAAAACCTAAAAAGATATCCCTAAAATTGTTGGGTTTTTTTTGTAGACTCTCTTTGATAATCTAATTCACTCTAAATTTTTTTTTTATTATAATTATTTTGTTGAAGTCAAATACCACCACTCCTTTCCTACACAATAATCATTTAATTACAATCATTATTTGAAATAATGTTAAAAATACTGAAATATTTGAAAGTATTTAATTATTAAATATTAAACTTTTATTCAAGAGAAGAATTAACTTAGATGAATGGCAAGACCCTTAGTCACAACAAGTAACCAACACTAGTCCCATATATCTAAAAGGGTAACTTAAAAGGAATTCTAAAAGTGCTCTATTGCATGAATCAAAAGGCTTTTAGTCATAGCCTCTTAAAAGAAGAAATCTTAGTTTCAATTTCCGTACATTCAATGAAACAAAATTAACATTACGGTATAACTTGCCTAATGCATTATTCCATATATTAAAAGGTTATGGCATTTCTAGACAATGAAACCTGAAATGTTACATTAAATCGGAGTGGATGAGCATTTTATAATTTTTCTTAGAACTTTTTTAACTGAAGTAAAGGTTGTGCTCCCTTGCTATTAAAAAACGAGTTTATTTAAAGTGAAAAACATCTCGAGTTAGCCACAAGTACCTAAAATGTAGAAGTACATCATGGTTTAGATATAGATTCTAAGCAAGCCACACAGAAATCAAACGTTTATAAAATGGAACCAAACGTTTATACAAAAGGAGCCATGCACGTAGTCCTTGATGTTGCCAAGCAGTTACCAATTGATTCAAAATTTTATAATAAAGGTTTTATTTCAAAAAAAAAAAATAGAATGCGTTCGATACTGAATACTGAGCCAACCGCGTTGAATGTATAGCTTTCACAGATGAAAGCAGCAGCTGGCTGCAATTATTGGCCATTCTGTATTAAACCAGACCACTTAACACGGTACGGCAAAGAGGGGCAAGAGTGGGCATAATCCTAACTTAGGAGGTAATGCTACTAAATTAGCACAGCGGTGAGTTAAAATAGGCATAATAGAAGGGTTGTCAGATTCACAGCAAGATCTAGGACATGAGAGCATATTATTTGGGTTTACCAAGGGCAGTTAATGAAACCGAAAACGGAGAGGGGTAAGTAAAGAAAAAGGCATCATTGCATGTGAAGAATCGCTTTTGTTGCTTTCAGAAGAGCAGCAGCCTTTCCACTGGGCGGAAAGTAGTGTTTATATCTTAACCTCCATAGACACAAATAGCAAGAGCCCCTGCGGTGTACGCTACATTGAAAAGCCTTGAAACAGAAAACTCATAATTCTGCTGATGGAGATTGCAGTAGCAAGCAGTGCTGTGAAAGAATCATGACACAAGCCGTAGTATATCCCTAATTCACATTTCCTTTCTTTCCTTAATTTGCTGTGCTTTCAAGGAAACTGCAATTGTCTTATCTGCAACACACCCTCGTGCGCCTGCTATCACTTTTCATAATCGTGTTATGTTTATGATAATCCAAAACATGAAAATGCTAAGAGGCTCCCAACAGAAATTGAGCAGGAATGGCAAGGCCTTTGTTGTTTTAAATGGCAGGGAAAAGACCCGTAACGAAAAACAAGAGAGAGACAAAGCGCTTGTCAAATTCGCAGGCCTGTGCAAATTGGCCGTGAAAACATTACAGGGTATCAAGTGCAGTTTGCCCTAGTTGGAAGGGAGGCCTTTTGACAAAATTGTCAGCTACAGGACAAACTGTTCGTGCCATTTTCTTGGTTTTGCAATCACAACCATGTGGGCATGATAGCAATGTTGGCATTTATGACACATTTGCTATGGTTTTGTTTTGCTCTCATGATAGCTACGTGATTTGGCATTTGGACAAATCATGTCTGTACAGCTATTCTTGTGGGTGATAGCAATTATAAACGGTAAAATAAAAATAGAAGGCTATCAAACTATGCATAGATTGTTTGGATAATTACCAGAGAAAAGAAAAGCTAACAAGAATTAGAACATAAAAAAAGGGCCATCACACTTCTGGGATGAGCTACTGGCTAGTTTGATAAACTTTCTATTTGTTAGCATTCAATAGAAGAATTCATAATCAGATAATCGAAAATGGTCTGTCTTTCTGTTACCAGCTTAGCAAGAAGGCTTTGAGCAAGGTTTTCCTGAATTTCTACTACAATACCAAAATTCACATGCAGTTTTCTTCACAATGATTACTCTCGGGGTACAACCATGAACCATGTATGAGAGGTCTTGGCGCTTCTAAGATGGTATTAAGCGAGGACTACATCGTAAAACTCTCTTTTTCTTTATTGGCATCATAAGCATTTTATTTAACCGCGGTAAAGAAATTTCAGAATTTCAGTTTTTACTGCCAAATACCAACCAATACTGTGTCAGCCAAGCCGTGTGATCTCTGTCTATGGTACATTGGCAAGTTTCAAATGCATACTTAAATAAGTAACAGTCAGGGTCGTGTTACTTTCACCCGGCCATTAGCCAATCAGGTTACATGCCATAACCAGCCAAGTTACATTTTAACATAATGGAAGAAATCAATTTTCTTGGCAAGTAGCCATGCATGGCCACTGATGATTTAGCCATTTTGTCCATTGAATTTGGCATAGCAACCAGGCAGGGCTGGTATATTACTGGGCATCTTTGACACACTGTCAACTTTTCTCTTCCCACTTGCAAATTCCAATTACGGCAGTGGACAATGGACAGATAATTCCCCAAATTTTCTTTGCGCACAAGAAATCTGCAAAAGTGGGCAAGGTTGCTTAGGCAGTGTTCATGTTGGGTAAGTGAGGAACGAGGATGAGGAATGTTGACGTCATTCAGAAAGATATTATGGGGGGAGGTAAGAACAGAATCCCTGAACAATTCAGATTTCAGAGCGAATCAAAGTTCAGACACTTCCACAAATGGTGGTGTTGATGGTCTGTTTCAGCCATCATACTCCTAGTGACGGACTGTCTGTTTCCTCTTTGAGCTTACCCCTAAAAGCCCTCTGCTAGGGCTCAGCACTTTTGGCATGCAAGCCATTAACAGCAGTAACTCAGTAAATGGTAAAACCAGCAAAAACCAGTACTAATGTGGAATCAGGGTCATCATGGTTTCTTTCCGCACAAAGCTAACTCGGTCAAACCATCTCACAACAGATGATCGGCAAGTTGGTGTTGTTTACAAAAAGGAGAATTCGAGTTTGAGCCCTTGACTGACCTAATCAACCAACCACACATGGATGGCAGCAGCCACCCACCATACAATAAGAAGTTAACAACACTGCACTGCAGGCACAAAGCCAAACAAGCCAAGCTTCTTTGAGCATCAGGCAAGTCAGTTTCCCTTGAAATTTTCTTCTCCTTCTTTCTTTCCTTCCTTTCCTTTCCTTCCTTCCCTCCTTCCTTCCCTCACTCCTCTCTCCCAAATCCCAAAGTCCTCCTGCTTTTGCTTTCTTTCCCGGTTTTCAATCTGGGTTCTGTTTCCTGTTTGGTTGGGATTGGGATTTTACACACTTGGTTTAGGAAATCTTCCTCTGCTTCAAATCTGATTTCATCAGAGAAGATACTGATTCTGGTTTGGTTGCTTCTGCTGCTCTGTGGGTACAGGGACGAAAAGGATAGAGAGAGAGAGAGACCAAGCAGTGCTAGTGCTGCTGGTTTCTGGGCGTTGTGACCGGGTACGATTGGGAATAGCAGCGAAAATTTTTGTTGGTGATTATTTAGAGTCAAGCATGGGTCGAGGAAAGATTGAGATCAAAAGGATCGAGAACACAACGAACAGGCAGGTGACTTTCTCAAAAAGAAGAGGAGGTCTGCTTAAGAAGGCGCATGAGCTCTCCGTTCTGTGCGACGCAGAACTCGGCCTCATCATCTTCTCCAGCTCTGGCAAGCTCTTTGAGTACTCGAGTGCCTCATCCAGGTTTCTTCCTTTCAGCACTTGTTATCTCCATGAATTTCAAAATTCTTTGGATCTCGTTTCTTTATAAATGTCAGCAGTGGAACGATCCCTTTTTCCTGCTGTTGGATCCCGTTCTTGTTTTATCTTGCCTTGTTTTTTCCATTCTTGCTTAAGTTCTGCTCATTTCTGCTGCTCGGTTGTCATTAATTCCTCCAAAGAGATTCGCAGGATCACGTGGTTTTCTCTTTGTTATCGGTTACCTGAAACTTGAGTCATGATGATGTAGTTTTCCTTGTGCTTGTGTTCTGGTACATGTTTTACTCAGCTTATATGCAAGCAAATTCGCACTTAAGATGACTGCTATTGTCGTTATCCTTCCGCTAGCTAGATATTGATGTGGTCTCAGTTTCACACTTTATGCCTTGACCAACTTCCATGAGATTTGTAGAAACAGCAAGTGTAATTATACAATTACAACGACAACGTAATCTTCTTAATGGTAGGAACTTTAGCTTGTGAAAATTACCTCCAAATCGAAGTGGCAGATCTTTCTGAAACACTGGATATCATCCACCGTACATATTGTTTATCTACTTGTTTCCTTACCTATTTTCTTCAGTCTTTTGAGACCACAAGAAACTTAAAAGTTGAAGCAACCAACCAAGCAGGTAAAAACTTTAAACTTGCCAGGCAAAGTAAATAGAATGTCTGGGCATTATTCATTCAACTCCTCGGCTTTTCTTGACAGTTCACAGGCTTTTGCTATGATACTCTGGTTGCTAGTTGCCGATATGTCATAGTTTCTTAAGTGCAATAGATGAATGATTGTATACAGCAAAATGGAAAATAGGTGCACTCCTCCTTGATATCCTGTCTTGAATTTCATGATTTGCTTCTGTGTGTCTACTTTCGTACATAATCATGCATTTTGACCACCTACGAGGCACACTAGAGAAATGCTAGCCATGGTCCAGCCTAATAGAATTAAATTTAAAAAGCATGTCACTCGTCTTCTGTGCCAAAAAGAGTCACCGTTTCATCATGAATCTGGGTAGTGTAGTCCACGGAAACTAGTTGCATGGAGCACAAGTACCATTCCAATACCGTGCAAGCTTGTCAAAACTGACATAGGAAACTAGGTTTCCAGAAATACCGCGCTATGGATTATTCATCAGTTTATTCGTTTAGCATAGAAAGCTTTAAAAAACTCAATGGGATTACAGTGGTTAAACGTGATGCCCTCCCAGACCAGCATTACAACTTTGAAAGCTTTTAACAAACTAGTTAGTAATTTAAATATTAAAAGCAGAGATTTCAACTTTTTTCAACTTAGCATGAGCTATGAGCATGGGGCTTGTATCTCCAAGTCGTTTTCATTAAAAGTGATATGTTGTTGGCATAGTAAAAATAGAAAGAAAGAATGGAATAAGATTGCAATATGAAATATGATTAAATATTGATATTAATATATATTTGGTTGGAGCATGCAGCTTGTATTAAGTCAAAAGTTTTATTCCAATAGCTATGGTAAGACAAGGGTAGAATAGCTATGGTAAGACCAGGGTAATTGAGGATATAGTAAAAATATAGCATATCATTTTAATAACCTGTGTTAGCTTTTATAACACCTATTTTCAAGTTCAGTATTAAGCTTCAAAATATATGTTAAAGCATATTATTAATGTAAGGATGGTGTTTACTTATTTAACATTTTGACGATATATATTATGTATTAAGGATATTAGTAAAGAATATACCCTTATTACCATGTTAAGAATACCTAGACTTCATCCCATTAAGGAATCCATCTCTTTTCAATTCCTATAATAACCTATTTTTAAAAAGGATCGAGATTTTATAAACACAATGTGGAGATTATTTAACAATGTACTACCACTACCGCATCTCTAATTCAAGTCTTTTTCATAGAAGGTGAGAGATTATTGGATATTCAACATTCCATATTCTATTTTCCTCAAATAATGTAATATTACATTAAAAATATTTTCCACTTTTTCAAATAATACATACATTTAATTGCATTTTTTGATTTAAAATTTCACTTTCTAATTCTCTCATGAAATATTTTATTTCTTTCATATTTTGATTTTTCTCTTCCTTAAAAGAGGGTTGATTTTGTTGATGTGAAAATCTTACATATACAGCATGAATTATTTATTAATAATATATGTATTTTATTTTGCACAAGGTAATTTTACACAATAATTAGTTATGGAAACAACTTGAACATAGTTGTATTGTAATAACTATATAAAATTTGAAAATGTAATCAACAATTTTTCATTTAACTTATATATTAGCTATTTTTAAATTATTTAATAGTTTAATTATATCATGTAGTTAAATATGTCATAAAAAGTTATGTAATCATTTAATATACTAAATATCTCCTGCTCTAAATAGGTTTGTCCATATTTCCCTATATTGCTAGATAATGTGAAGGTGATTATCATCATATTCCTTGTTTCAACAAAATGGAGTTGACATAGATAAGATTAAGATGTTCCTTTAAGATAATAAAACATACTTTAATTAATAATAATTTTTTAATTTATACATAAAATCTTAGAATCATTATGGTATACAAATATCATCTTATAAAATTTATAATATACATGATATTATAGAAAAGACTATATGAAGTTTTGGGGTCATAAAACATCATCATCATGATCATCCTATTCTTATTACAATAATATTGGTTAACTACATGAGTTTTCTTCTATGATTTGCTATCTATTATTTTTAGTAACATTTTTATTTTTTTCCATATCTTTTTTTATTGCCTTAGCAACTTTCTTAGATGTGGCAATGTTTTTAAAAGTTCATTATTTAATTTTCTTGGAACATATTCAAACCTATCTAAGACTTTATTCCTATGCTTGATCAAGAATAGAAGCCATTCCAAGTCATACGGGGATGTCTTTATTCTTCAATTTATCTCTTATTATTATTAGGATCATGAAACAATGTGAACTAATTTAGTTATGTATTTTATTTTTACAAATATCTTTTTTATCTTTAAGTTATATTAAACTACTTAAAATTTAAGATGAAATTATTAGGAGTTTTCTTAGAGGCATAAATCAATTATTTTAAAGCATTCTTTCATATATTTATTAAGGTTTACTTAAAAGTTACAACATTTTTAGATTTTATAAATTTGTATTAATTATGACATTTTATTTAAATTTTTATCATTAAATTTTTTTACCTTAAAATTTTTAATCTCTTTGTCTCAAAGTATTACCAGTATTTACCAAAATAAATCTTAGAACAAATTTTAGGATTTTTTCATCATGCTATAATTTAATATTTTTAATTAAGTAAATAATATTTTGTCCCTATATAGTATTTTTATTTAACTATTCTATTCCACATTTTATAATGTACCTACTTTGTTGAAAAAGCCTTATACTTAAATAAGATAGTTAATCAAATAGGAGTTATATATCAATGAGTTGTGACTTAATTTAATTCAATTAAATTAAATATAATAATAATTTAATTCAATTTAATATAATAATTTTTTAAAACATTACTTTAATTGTAGCATTAATAAAGGTATATTACAGCTTCACTAGAATCTTTTAGAGCAACTAATAAACATGATTAAGGTATTAATATAATTATCACCCTAATTTAGTTTTTAAAATATTTAATCTTAGTAGTTTCCAATACCTACCTATATACTTACTTTCATAAGGTCATTACTAGCAACCATCATATTAGTACTTTGGATGTATTGCTACAATTTATTAATATCAATTTTTATTTTTTGGGGTCTACCATAACAACATAACATAACACCCCTCCCCTAGCCCACAAAAGAAAAAAAAATTACTAGTAACCATCCTCTTGGGGTTTTTTTTTTTTTCTCATGATTTAAGATTTCTTTCCCTTATAAATATGCTAAAATTCTACGAGCACAAAAATTGTTTATTACCTGAAATATTTTAAAATATCTTGCTAGATTACTCATTCTTTCCTTAAGGGCTATCTTATTTATGTAATGGATCCTCTTAGGTCATTTATATAATTATTTTTGAATTTAGTAGCTTTAAATTATGTTGCTTAACATTCCGGTTCCTGTTAATTTTAACATGCTTTTTTTTAGCAAGATGTTTGGAATCAACTAATTCATTATTAGCTGTAATTGATTTCTCAAGGATTAGCGAGAAAATAAGTAGCATTATATTTACGATGAAGTTGAGATGTGGTGGGTAACCATGAGTTTTAGAAGGAAGAAATGACTATTTCTAAGAAAAAGAAAAAAAGAAAAATGTTTTTAAAAATGTAACAATTATCATAAAAATAACTTCTTGTAGATAAACAGAAAGATGAAAGGGGAAAACAGGAAAAAAAATTAAAAGATATAAAGGCTACAGAAAAAAAAGGCTAGTTATAGGAAAAAAGTAGTCTGGTAGGAGAATATAAGTAGTGTTAGTTTAAAACATAAACATGCGAATTAGGATAAAAACAATTTAGAGATTGATACATCTTATCCATTAATGTTATTTGAGGCTTTTGTTTTATCCTTATCATTTTATGTTAGGTTCACACCAATATTTCAATATTACTTTTTTTCTAACTATATTCAAATATAATAACTTTTAATTTTTTTTATTTCTAGCATTTTTTTGTTTTTCCATTTTTCACCTGACCACAACGTACTACTAAGAGAAAAAACAAAAGACATTGTGCAAAAGCCTGTTAACATCATATGTTCGATATTTTTCCAGCATGAAGAAGATCATAGAAAGGTACCAAAAGGTATCCGGAGCAAGAATTACAGAGTATGACAACCAGGTTTGTATCATCTTAAACAAACATTCATTTCTACATATATATTTTTTAAAAAAATGTGACAGCAAGAATAAACATCTTCAAATATTCGTAGCACCTCTACTGTGAGATGACAAGGATGAAGAACGAGAATGAAAAGCTTCAAACGAACATCAGGTTTATATAACTCTAATCGCATGGCTTGATGCAACTGCGATTTAAAATAATGCAAGGCAGTTACTGAAAGATTAAATAATATTTCAGGCGAATGATGGGTGAAGATCTGACCTCCCTTACCATGACTGAACTGCATCATCTAGAACAGCAATTGGAATCTGCTTCCAGCCGGGTCAGAAGTAGAAAAGCAAGACCTCAAACTCTAAACTTTCTGCCATTAAGTTAAACGAATAGATTAGAAATTAGATAGCTTAGACGGAAGATAAAGAGCTTAGACCATTTGTTGTACTGCAGAATCAGTTGATGCTGCAACAGCTAGAGAATCTCCGTAGAAAGGTAATTGAAGTATAATGCTCAAACTTTTATAGTTGTTGATTCTTATTTGATTCAGATTTGTTTGGTTTCACTAATGATGTAAAAAACTACTGCAGGAAAGAATCCTGGAGGATCAGAACAGTCACCTTTGTAGATTAGTAAGTACTAAGTAGGAGATTCTTGATTGGCTTCCGAAAAGACAGGAAAGAAAGTTTGAAATAAGGTGTAGATATTGAATTATTTCTGGTGGTTTCAGCTTGCAGAGCAGCAAGCAGCAGTGGAAGGAGTTCAAGAGCCATTGCTAGAATTTGGAGTGTTCTGTCCTCCTCCAGATAATAAAACAGCAGCGGCAGCAGCAAATGCAGGCCCCTTGCACTTGGGCCATCATCTTCCTACATTCAGGCTGCAACCCACCCAACCAAATCTCCAGGAATCCTCCATTGTTCCAAATAGACCTATTCTTCAGCTCTGGTAATTAATTATTTAGTACGCACACTGTTTAAGTTAATTAATTCCCATCTCTGAATGTTTATTGTCTCCCCACATTTTTCTAAAACCTTGGTTTTCGAAACAAATTTATTAGGCTAGCATTGTTAATTACTAAATCTTTGCTGACAGATGCTGTTGATTCAGTGATCCCAACGAGGTGGATGAAGAACAGCCTGATATGTACAATCTTCAGGGCGAGTAACATGTGGCTTATCTTCATGCCAGACGGAACTCCTCTGATCAATCCAAAACTTCATCACTTAAATTCTTACCGTAACTGCATGCTTTAAATGGTTCAGTAGACCAGGGTGCTGACCGTGAATAGGATATACTATGGTAATAGACTCTAACTAGTAAAGTTGAAACAAAGATGAAACATTTTGTTATTTGAATCAGCGTAGCTAGATGAAACTCTGTTCTATAGCACCTGCAGAATATTCGATATATGAATATGTAGTTAATGATTTAAAATTCGGATCACCTTCATTCTCTATATGACCTTTTATTTATAAACTTGGTTTGCATTTAGATCTGCATAAGCATGGATTTCTAATACACGTCGAGTCGTTGAGCATAAGTACTAAAAATGACCGATCATCATGTATCAGAACTCACAAGCAAACCGTTCAATTTTAAATTTTACTTGAGGAAGAAATTACATCGTGGAAACAAGATGTTGTTTCCTTTCTTTGAAAAAAAATTTGTCACCCTATTTATTTGTCTTGTTAACGATTTCATCGCCTTGTTAGCCATAATAATAATAATAATAATAATTTCAGCCTTTGTTTAAATTCCTTCCATGATGCTAATTTAATTGGGTAATCAATCTTTTCTAAAGAGACTCCATCTTCATTAATTACCTATCATATCCTCTAATATTTTGGAGTGATGTTATGCTTTATCTTGTTTGGACAAGGGTACCATGACAATGATGATATATTTTACTTTATTTAATAAGTTTATATGTTTTTCATCATCATTCTAGCCTTATCTAAAGATAATGGGATTGCTACATAAATTCTTTTTCATTATTCACCTCTATGAGAGCTAAAGCTTTGTTTATTTGTAATTTATTCAAAGCATCTTCAATGGTTTTCTCATATGTCTTTTTGTTCTTATTTTTGGTGGCTTTCCTAGAATAGTGATGTCACAACCTTATTTATAGGCTCATTATATGATGTTCTTTGCACATGCCCCAACTATCAAAGAGGCCACTTGTATAACTTACCTATAATAGAAGTTGCTCCAAGTTTTCTTCTAATGTATATATCATGTAGTTTATCCTTTTTTGGTAACATTCAATATTTATATAAGTATTCACTATAGTAATTTGTTGTTCATACTTCTTTTGTATTGCTCAATGTTCAATATTATATAAGATACAAGCTTGATTATTGTCCTATAAAACTTCCCTTTAGTTTTATTAAGATTCTATTATTATATAGAACACCACTACCTATTTTCATTTTGACTATACTACCACAATCTTATATCTTCTCTCTTTATCAATTTTCACCATCTAATTAGAGCATTAATCCTAGGTAGAGGAATTGTTTGCAGCATGAATTTTTGAACTTGAATTGTCACTTCTATTTCATCATCATTTATGTTATTTTTAAAATTGCATTTTATATATTTTTTCTTACTTTTGCTAATTTTTAAGCCCTTTGATTCTAAAACATATCTCTAGTTCTCTTGGCCAATCCTATTTCTTTTAGGATAATGCTAGAATGATGCTAATGATGATCTCCACTTCTCTATTTAGAAGTAATTTTTTTTTACCTATATCCACCAATACAACATCATCTACAAAGAACATATACCAATGCATCTCATCCTATATTTCATATGTTAATATATCCATAACTGATAAGCAGTAGGATATCCTAACACTCTACCATACAAGTCATGAGTACATGTGTGCGACTAGATTATAATCCGTGAATGGACAATGTAAGTATGCTAGAAGGAGATAATTGGTTCATGATTATTATCTTTCCACTCTTAGTTAGTAAAGTGTAAATATATGGTTTAACTCTAAGTGAGGCATATGATATCCTGATCTTGTAGGCTCATGTTACTCCTATGTTAAAAATGAGAGATGAAAATAAAGTTTAAGTCTAACAAGGAAAAAAATGTAAATCTATTCTAGCCCATAGCGATGAGTAGCTGGTCCTAGTTTGCCATACACATCTTGGGCTCATGTAATTGTTTTGGGTTTCCAAGCAATATGCTATTGGGCGAACCAAAGAATAACATTATTGGGATTACGAAATGATTACACTTACACACTCGAAACTAGTTGTACTCATTCTACCTTACTAGTAAACATGAAAAGTAAAGTGTTTCATAAATATAAAAGTTAAGCTAAAGTAAACATGAAAATTAACTAAGTAAAAAATTACCTAAGTAAAATAAAGAAACTAAGTGGATGCTATAATGATGATAAACACTCTTGATCTTTATTGTTGTTCATGAATTGTACCCAAGTACAATCCACTTGAATAAAGATTCTGTACAATTGCTCAACACTCCACTATGTGCATTCACTCTATCACTAAGTGTAAACTACAAAAACAAAATGCAAGAGTTTTCCTAAGACTATAATGAAAAATTGTTTTTGCTAATGCGACCAAGTGTTGGTATTTATATGGTTAATATATCATATCAACAATGACATAGGTGGAGTTGTGATATCATAGATATGATATTGTTGATGTGATATCGTAGATACGATATCATGCTTTAGTAAAAAATGGTTTTATCATACCCTTACGACTAACTGGAAACTCGTCCTCAAGTTAAAACAAAAGGGAGGATTGAGTTCCTTACAAAATTGGAAGGTAGACTACACTGTGACATGACTACTTATTTACATAACTACTTGACTCTAAATGCCACATTATGGTTCAAGTGGTATTTTTACAAAATTATCATGCATGGTATGATGGATACATCTGACAACAAAATTAGGAAAAAAAAAACAGCAAGCTTGATGTAGCCTTAAAGTTCCCAACAATAATGGCTTCTCCATGGGCTTATTTCCTTTATCATTAGGCTTTTGGATTTTAAATTGGTTGAGGAGTGCTTGAGGCTTTTCTTCTTCTATCCTATGATCATGTACCTTCTATGAAAATTTTGTAATATTTGATGGTGTCGGTACTTCCCATGGATAGTTGCAAAAGCATCTTATTGGCCTTCACATACCAAGGTGCAAACTATCTTCTTTATTTCTCGAATGTCCTAGCCACCTTTCTTAGTTCTTGATAATTTGTCATTTGGTAGGATAGGTTTTCTACTATATATTTTTGTCCTTGGTAGCTAGCTTTTACAATTTTCAATTCATAGTTTACCACATGTAATTTTTGCTATGCATCCTTTCAATCCACAAACTCCATCTCATACATAGCATAAATTGCAGCTACTTGTTGTTCAAGCTTATTTCTTGGCCTTCTTGTTGTTAACATGGCTAGATTAGCATATTGGAGGTTTGTTAATCCCATGTATTCAGTGAGATCTTCAATTTGTAGGTTCTTATTCTTCACTTCAACTTGGTGGACATGGGCAAGGCTATCAAGAATTGGCTATCAATCTGGTGTTCATGTTGTAATTCAATTGATCTTGGCCTTAGCCATCTAGATCTCTTTCTTGTTGATATACTTATAGATGCACACCTAATCCCTAAAGTGTTCTTTGAGCCTTTCATGCTTTTTGATCTCATTTTACCATGTGCTTATTTCAATTACTGATTTCTATCTAATGGCATTGACTTCTTCCATTAATAGGGTTCAATTTTCTCTGGCTAATTTGTTCATATCCTGGTTGACTCTAATAAATTATTTTCACAGTTGATGAATGCTTTCCTTGAGAACATTTTTCTACTTTTTGATGTCTATCAACCTTGTATTGTCTGCAACAAGCTTCTTATTTTCTTCTTCCAAGGTAATGATGGCTTTGACATGTGCATACATTTTCTCTTCTGTGATTAATGTGTTCCACACAACCTTCACCTTTTCCATCTTAACTTAAATATTTTTTACTATTAGCTACCTCACTTATTCTGTCCTAAATGCTTCTAGTTGGTTTGGAGCTATATATTATGTAGGGCCCCTTTTCTATATTCTCAAAGCTACTAACTCAGCTTGTAACCTCTACATTTCGTTCTTTGCATGTTCTACCCATATCTCTACAATGACTAGCTTTTCTTTTGTTGCTATTAAATCTAACTGAATTGTAGTGATATCACTAGGTATATCATAGACATTTTGCATGACTTGTCCTATCTACATCAATTGATCAAGGACATCTTCATGTTTTGCTACGATCATCAATGTTCTAGGTAGCATTTTCACATCTCTAGTTCTAGCAATATCCATTGGTGGAACAATGAAAACATTAAATGATTCTTTGATATGGTTAGTAATAACTTTTGCTACTCTTACTGCATCTTGATATTGCATCATCATGACTATGCCTACTTTCCTAGTTTCTAGCATGACTTGGAAAGATGCAATGTTCCCCCAAATTTTTTGTGCCCATTCATTAGTTTTTGTTTCCTACAGAGATACCTATCTACTAGTAGGTCTTATTGATATCATAGGCCTTACAAATTTATCCCTTACTTAGTAAAAGGTAGAACCTTCCCTTATTTCCAAACTTATAGTTTTTGCAATCTACTACAAGTGACTCAAGAGGTTCTGTAATCCTGTTGTGCTAGTGTAGCTCTCTGTTTAAGTCTATCACCAGCAAGCATTGATCCACAGGGCCCTACTTGTCATTGTAGTCCAATTTCTAGTAGATTACTTGCTAGTGTAGAACCTACTACTCCCTCAATGCTTGTTGGTTTCTCTAGCTAATCTTTCTTTGGTGGCACTGGTTTAGACATTTTAGCATATGATGCATTTTGGGGTTTTCTTAGAACATCATTTGTTAGCCCAGGATCCCTACTTACTTGTACCACTTTCTAATTAGGGAAGGGAATGATTTTATGAGTTTCCCTACCTTCTTTTCTTCAAACCTCCTTTGAATCTCTAGGAAGAGAAAATGTGCTATGTTAGCATTAAATTTTTCCATTAGAATTACAATTCCTCTAGCAACATAAGTGGAAATCCTATTGAGTCTCTTGGTTGGAAACAAATGGTAAGTCCCAATCTTAACGTAGATCTTCTGCTCAGTAGTTAGTTCACTATATTCTTTTTCCTCTTTCTCGTATGCTCTTTGAAACCATAGATTCTTTGAGTTGGTGTCAAATATAGTTGATATTTGCACTACATTTTTTTTTACATTTAGAATATTAAATGCCTTTGTAATAGCTTCAGCAGAATAAGGTGCTAAGACTCCTTCAACTTTCACAGTTGCATCATCTTGCTTATTCTTCAAAAATTGGTACACTTCTCCTAGGTATCATTCACCAGTGTTGGATAGAGTGGACCATAGAAGAGATACCTAGAGTTGAGTTCTAATGCTTTTTACAAAAAAACTCCATAAATGGTCCAAAATTCAATTCTATAATTACTGTGGACATGATGGACTTTTCTTAAATGGCTTGGAGGCATTTCACTAACACTGTGAGGCACTATCCCTATTCTAGAGCTGATGGTGCCTCTACCTCAACCTATGCAAATTATTCTATGGCAAGAGTTTCTTGATGGATATTGAAAGATCATGTTTCCTACTCTACTTATAGTGTCTGCTCTCTGATTTGTCCTCTACCTCGACCTCATAGTCTTTTATTTCTAAGATGTGAGGGTCCTTCTATTGTGGGTCTCTTGGGATCCATATGCAATCATAAAAAATTTATTTGAGCATATCCAAGGATTTAAATAGGTTTCTAATAGTTCATAATCCTTTCTTAGATCCTTGGTTTTGATCCAGTTTTCATTCCTATCATTATTACTTATGGCTCTTACTATGATTACAAATTTGAAAAAATTCAAAAAGAAATAGGGGCTTTCTTTAATTATTAATACTCATTACAGTTGTCCTTTCCTTGTTTATTATGTTATTGAATGGTTGTCTAGAAGAATCAGTTAGTCTCGTTAGCTTTTATTTCATTAATTGAATAAGATATTTTTATTTATTCTCTATTCTTACCCTTAATATACTCTTTTAGTGTTAGAAAAATTTGGCTCAACTTAACTTATCTACATGTAATGCTCTCCCCCATGACTAATTTAGTCACTCTGTGATCAAAAGGATTGAAAATTTGCACAAATTGGAGCTATGGTGAAGAAGTTATGAAGCTTGGGAGTTCCAGCATCAAAGCTCAGAAAAGCAACATGAGCTCCCCTTGATTTAAAATATGAGAATGAAAAAATTTCTAACTCAATGCATGTATATATAGATTTTTGATGGCATGACATCATAGTTGCAACATCATAGGGCCTAATAGATCGTAGCTATGATGTCACCACCAAAAAATTTTAATTTTTGAGCAATTTTTGGTGAAAAAGTTAAGTTAATTGAATAGTTTGGAAGGTCTTTGATCATAGATGATGCTTAGATTATGGAAATTTGGCATTAAAAGCTTATAAAAAAGGAATCTTTGGCAAAGAAAGTCAATTAAATGTATAAGAGATGGTAGTGAGAATTATCAAAAGTATGATCTAATATAAAAATTTAGAAAAGCAAACATTGATGCTTAAAGTGTTTTGAAGGCATAAGATGATGTTGAATTGGTCATTAAGTATGAGATACAAGAGTTATACAAGTGAATCCTCCCCAAAGTAGGCTTGATCCCTTAGTTCCCTTGTATAACCACACCTATCAATGTCTATAGGCATCCAAGGTGTTGAATGTAGAACATACCTATCTTACAAAACACACATGCTAATATTTCCAAAATGGGAAACTAACACTATATTATACATAAACATAGAATTATAATTAAATATACTAGTGAGATGGAACAAGATTAGAAAGGAATGTAGAAATTGAGATGTGAGGTGTCTTACCATAGGCATAATGAATTCTTATGTGTGATGTATAGTTAAAGTGATCATTAGCCTTTCCATCCAAGATCTAAACTAAGTCCATACCACTTACCAGTGACATTGCATTGTATCATCCCAAGACTAACAACCATAAGACTACCATCGCTACAAGAAGCATTATCACTTAGCAATGTAGTTCAAGGAAGGATTTTACTAATTGCATAGTTTGTTTTTGAGATTTCTGAGAAACTGTCTATCTTCAGGCATGGGTAATATATCTTTCTAGTAGAACCCCCAAAAATTTTATTTTGTGCATTTATTATATTTTTACTATGTTGACCTTACTAGAGGACTACCTTTAGGCATGGATAACATGTCTTTCCAATGACATGGCAAGGCAACACTTTTTATACTCATGCTTCCATTTTTCATTAGAACTCAAGAAAATAATACAATCTTAACAATAGGATAAAACTTATAGTATTAGTCTTAGAGAATCCATAAATCCCCTTTATGTCACACCCTTTTCATTCCCACTTGGTTCTTTACTTTACTATCTAGGCATAATGATCACAAGTTTATTTTAGTTTTATTGTGGAAAGAATATCATTATGGCCATGGTAAGAACCTCTTATTATTGGAAATGAGTGGATGGATGATGTGGTCTCATCGTATATAGAATTAGTCCTTCATGATTTGATAACATAGGATAACCTTTACATTATTAGGAATACATCTTGCTTTATTCCTTTGAACTTTATTGGAAAATTAACAAAAATATGTATAAGAAAAATGATGAAAAAGTATAAAAGAATAGAAAAGATATTAAAGAATGTGAAAAATTAGTAATAATAGAAAAAGAAAAGTTCATCACATAAGTGTCACACATGACATCCCCACAACTATGATTAAAGATATTTAACCAAAAGATGGAATGGGTTGAAGATGGTTTGGTGGACAAGGTAGAATCCACAGAGGAGACAAGATGTTCATATAATGGTTTGACTTGTTGAATATTGACCAAGATAAGCTTGTGTGGGCTATTTGGGTGATAAATCTACATGGTGCTTAATTGGTATTTTACATGGACAATATAGGGTCCTTTCCATAAAATTTAAAACTTAGCCTTTTGTGGTACATGACTAGGATTATAGCAAAGACTTTATCACCCAGCTAGATTGGCACTTATCATATTCTTATGTCATGCTTACATTTGGAGTATTTCTTGTATATTTCATTACTCATTAGAGCTACAAGTCTATTTTCCTCTAAAATATTAAGGTTCATAAGGTGTTCTTTTTAAGCTAAGTTTAGATTCAAGTCAAGTTCAATAGCAATAGCTAAGGTTTGTAGCCCTACTTGGATTGGTAGCGTAGAAAGTTTTCCATAAACTAGCTCATAGGATGAGTATCCTATTGGGAGTTTCCATATGGATCTATATGCCCATAGAGCATCATTCAAATAAGTGCTCTAATCCTTCCTAAATTGACTAATTGTTCTAGTTAATATTCTAGTGATTTCCCAATTAGTCACTTCTACTTGACCATTTTCTTGGGGATGATATAGTGTAGTTAGTTTGTGGTTTACCCCAAGTTGTTGCATTAGCTTCTTGAATGTAGCTCCTATGAAATGTGTTTAATTATCAAATATGAGCATACGTGATACTCCAAATCTATTCACAATGTTTTTTTTTTGAAGAAATTAGCAATTTTTTTAGTTGTGTAATCTTTGACTACAACTTCTTCTACCCATTTTGTGAAATAATCAACTATCACTATAATATATTCTTTCTATTACATGTCCGTATGATGGGCCCCACAAAATCAATTCCCTAGATATCAAATGGCTCTAATGATTGGATCCATTATTGTGGTCTTTCATTTCTAGTCATTATTCCCTCATTACGTTGGCATCTTTCAGAAGATTAAGTGAATTTGTATGCATCCCTAAATATGATATGCCAAAAGTAACCTACCATCATCAAATTCAATGCTATTCTATGTCTTGCATAGTGATCACCACATGGTCCTTCATGTGCATCTTGTAAGATTCTTTGTTGGTTCACCTTTGGAACACACCATCTAACTAATCCATCTACAAAAATCTTGTAAACATTTCCATTAATTTCTATATACCATTTGACTTTGTGAAGGAATTGCTTCTTTTATTTTTATTTCACTCAACAGGGATCTTGTGTACTAAGATAGGTCATGTAGTCAGTAATTCATGACTTGTCTATTGAGTTAATAGTCATTGTTATCTTTGTAAATAGATTTTCATCAAAAAATTAGTCTAATAATGGTTCATCCTATTCCTATGGTTCCCATCTTAATCTTGACAAATGATTTACTATAACATTTTTTATTTCTTTCTTGTCTTACATCATGATGTCAAANGTCTTGCATAGTGATCACCACATGGTCCTTCATGTGCATCTTGTAAGATTCTTTGTTGGTTCACCTTTGGAACACACCATCTAACTAATCCATCTACAAAAATCTTGTAAACATTTCCATTAATTTCTATATACCATTTGACTTTGTGAAGGAATTGCTTCTTTTATTTTTATTTCACTCAACAGGGATCTTGTGTACTAAGATAGGTCATGTAGTCAGTAATTCATGACTTGTCTATTGAGTTAATAGTCATTGTTATCTTTGTAAATAGATTTTCATCAAAAAATTAGTCTAATAATGGTTCATCCTATTCCTATGGTTCCCATCTTAATCTTGACAAATGATTTACTATAACATTTTTTATTTCTTTCTTGTCTTACATCATGATGTCAAACTCTTGTAGTATCATAAGTCATCGTATCATCCTTGAACTGACCACTAGTTTATTCATCAAAAACCTTATGGCACTATGATTTGTGTGGATGTAAATAGGATACCTAAACACATATTTTTTGAATGTTTTAAGCACATACACCACAATCATAAGCTCCTTTTCTATAGTGGTGTAGTTGAGTTGTGATCTAGTAAAGCTTCAACTGACAAAGTGTATGTAATACAGTCTTCTTTGATCATCAAGCTAAGTGAGTACTACACCTAGTGCATAGTTTGAAGCATCTGACATAATGTGGAAGGGCTTAAACATATCCGAAGCTTGAATGATTAGTATTTCAATCAAATTTTTCTTTAATGTTTTTAATTCATTCTCATACTATTCTATCCATTAGAATGGTGCATCTTTTTTTTTAGCTCTACTAGTGGCTTTTCTATCTTTGAAAATTTTCAATGGATCTTCTATAATATCTTGTATGGCCAAGGAATGATCTGACATCCTTAACACTTTGTGACCTTTGAGTGATATTTTAAATAACTTTTATTTTATCCAAGTCTATCTCTATTTCTTTTTGAGATACCCTATGTTTGAAAACAATATTGTCTTGGACCATTAGATGGCTCTTTTTCCAATTGAGCTTTAAATTAGTTTCAATGTATCTTTTCAAAATCTACTCTAGTTGGTCCAATTCCTATTTTAAGTCTAGCCCATGCATAGAAAAATCATCCATGAATACATCTACTTCATTACCAATATGCTTTTGGAAGATCCTTAGTACTAGTCTTTGAAAAGTAGTAGGATCATTACACAAGTCAAAAGGCATTTGCTTGTAGGCAGATGTCCCCCATGAACTAGTGAACTTAATCTTCTCTTGATCTTCTGGTATAATGCAAATCCAATTATACCCACTATACCCATTAAGGAAATTGTAGTACGGGTATCTTGCAATGGTGTTGATGACTTGGTCAACAAATGGTAGAGAAAAGTGATTCTTAAATGTTGCTGAATTTAACAACTGCAAGTCAATGTAGATCCTTCACTTGCCACCTTTATTTGGGATAATGACTAAGGAACTGATCCATTTACTCTCTACTATTGGATAGATGAATCCTATTTTTAATAGTTTCTCTAATTTCTATTTTACCACTTCTTTAAGTTTAGGATTCAGTCTTCTTTAAGGTTGGCAGTGTGATTCAATAGCTAGATATTTATAAATTCGATGTTGGCATATGCATGGCTCAATACCTATTATTTCGTCATAGGACCATGCAAATGTAGTTGGCCATTTATTTACCACTTCCAATAATCTTCTCTTCTGTTCTTTATCAAGATTGACATTAATAATTACTAGTTTCTTATTACTCTAAAAAGCATATTCTAGTAATTCTCATAGGGATTTTAACTCTAAAGGTTCTAGTTCAAACATATCTGGTATTTCTAGTTATCCCACTTGATATCTTCTTCTTGATGTGAGTGTATATAAAGGTGTTTCTTCCTGAACTAGTCTAACTCATCAACTTCTTTAACATAGGCACTTATAATTTGATTAGATGGTTCCATGTATATTTTGGATTTTGTCTCTCATTCAGTAATTGACCACTAGGTGCCTTCTTTTTTTATGCCTACTACATACAAGCATTATTGCATACACATATCTTTGACACATTGATTGCATGCTATCTTGATTTCCTATTTGATGGTTCATATTTTCTGCATGCAATTGCATCCATTATCACTATATGCAATCAATGAAGCTCAGTGTCTCTGTATGATTCTAGCTTCATCTTCCTTGGAAATTTCCAGGGACAAGTCTCTAATTTCTAGCTTAGTATCCACAGTGCTAAGCCATGCTCTTCCCATGATTATAAGAAATTCTCCCGTATTTTTCTTCAAATGTATTAGTAAGAAGTTAGTAGGGTAAGACTAGCCACTTATGGTTGGAATGACATCATCCACCTATCTAAGTAGATCAATGATTGACTGGTTTGCAAGCTCTAATTGGATGTTGCTCTTCTTTAGTGGATTCCAAGCTTTGTACATATCTTGTGAATTTATGTTTACTCCTAACCTAGAATCTAAATGAGCCTTGCATGGTTTATGTATTGATATTTGAAGATATACTAAGGGACTTATTGGATTTGTTCTCTTCTTGTGAAGTGCGCCTACCTTGATCTAGTGTGTAACAGTTTGAGTGAGCATGATAGTGGTCAAATTCCAATCTATAGAATGTGAAACCTTAGTAATCCCTTGAGGAGCAACATGTATGGATGGGATTAATGTAGGTGAAGTTTGCATCCTTTGAATCCTTTCTAGATTTGTTCTAAAAATGGGCATTTCCTAGATCTAGGTTGTTTCATTATTACATCCTCTTGTGTATTTACTACCCTAGTAGCATTATTTTGCTATGGTTGTAATGATAGTTCTCCTTGCATAACCAATGGTGGTATTGATGGTAGAGAGTTAGAAGGTTGTATTCACAAACCAGCTATTGGTTTATGTGTGTAAGAATGAGGATCCATTCTTGGAGTAGTGGGCCTATGATATTCCAATGGATAATAGTGAGAGGAGGTGTGAACTAAAGCATTTCCTAGAGAGATTGGACATTGAACATGATATCCACAAGGACCAAGTTGCCTATATGGATATTGCTACCTCAATAGTGGAATTTCCCATGCTTGTGGTTGTTACCACTACTTCTAGTATTTCTCTTGTGGTTGAGGATATGCTCTACTTGGATAATATAATGGTTGGAAGGGTTTTCTAAGATTGTCCTATAAATAAGGTAACTGTTTTGACATCTACTTCTTAACAAATTTTGGATTAAGTGCATCTATTCCAGACTCTTGCAAGTAAACCATGATAGGTCAACAAACTTTAGGATGTTTATATTGGCACACTTTACATCCTTCTTCATCTTTTGAACTAGTTTCTGGAAATTCCTCAACTATAACAATTTTCCTTTATGTTTGTAATTTCCCCATCCATTATCTCTTCTTTTCCTCTTTTCTTTGTTCTTTTTTAGCACTTGTTTAGTCTTCTCCTCTACTATCTTAAGTGTAGTAGTAAAATTTTCATCTACTAAGTCCCACATTTTATCTACCTTTGCTACAATGTCATTGACTAATTTTTGAATGGGTAGGATCTTCTTTTGAATGACATCCTCTAAAGTTTCATCTTCTTGTCTATCACACATTCTAACATCTCTTTTTCTAATTGCAAGATCTCAGTTGTATTCTTTAGTTAATTTTGTTTTCTTCAATTCTCCTTATTCTTTAGCTACTTGGTCTATCAATCTTTGAATTTGATGGATCATCATTTCTAATAATCTTCCTTGGGCATATATCCTAAGAGTTTCTCTAGTTTTTTTTCTTACCCTATCAATAATATGCCTTAATTATTCCCTTTGCAAAAATCTATATCTTGGGCATCTATGCAATAAAGAATAATATTTTCCCATTGCTGTGTCAAGGGATTCATGTGTCCTTTACTTCCATCCTTTGATTTTTTTCCATAAATTAAATACTCTTGAGTAGGTTTGACACTTATCATTGAAGAGCTCTAGCATGTTACTCCATCTTTGAATTGATTCTAGTTCTAAGAATCAGTACTAGCTTTCTATTTCCTTAATGAGAATCATGGAAAATAACTTTAACTTTTACTAATCACTCTCAATATTCTGAAAGGCACAGGCATCATGGAGTGCTTGAAGATGATGTTGTGGATCCACATTATATCCACCTTAAAATTTGGGAATGTTATTCATGTCTAGTCGCTTAATATGACTATCCCTTACATGTTTGGTACGGATATACAATGCTTCTCTAATGTTAATCATAATATGAGTGCCTTGTAGGGGTTCTTCATGATCTTCAAGTTCATAAACTTTGTTGTAGTTGTGATTCCTTTGATGCTCATAGTGTCACTCTCTTTCTTCATGCTTGATTCTATCTCTTTGTTGTTCATAATCATCTTCCTCTTCATCAAAATACCTTCTACGATATTCATGTCTCTCATGATCCCTACATCTTTCCCTATCATAGTCTCTAGGTATTCATTCCATTTTGTTAGATTTCACTAATGATCATTAGGAAGAAGAGAAAGTAGTTGGAGAATGGTGTTGACTGGTTCTCCCTCTGTGACTTCTTGATTCATTCTCTTGTGGTTCTATAGTAGCTCTAGGCCTTAAGCTCTACCTATGTTTAGAGTCTTCCACATCTCTCTTAGATGTTTTCACAATGTTTGGATAAAATTGTATTTTATAGGCTCCTCTATATGAATGATAGGTTTCTATGAATGGGATTCATGATTTTGGTTGAGTTTTTTCATTATAAATGTATCATCATTGATTTCTTCTAGGACAACATCTTGGATTACATTTTTTTCCTTTTATTATTCTCATGTCTTATCTCCATGGGAACATTCCTTCTTCCTTGTACTTCCATGTGTTGATATGTCCTAGTCATATGTTTAGTAACATGATATCCTTCTTGTACATGATTAAAGTTCAACCTCATTAAGATTACCTGCATAATTGATGATGCTAAAAATTTAGAAGGTAGAAAACATTACCCTACAAATCTCTCCACCTTAGTTGTTCATCCTAATGGAAGATAAATGTGAAATTAGGATAATATAGATATGTATGAGCATATGAAATTCTGGTTTACATGGGTGCACTTTAATCTTCTTCATCATGTCTTTTGTCATGACTCCTTTGTGTTTCTTTGGTAGATGATGACTTTTCCTTAAGAGTTAAAGCCATGTTATATGTTTGATGCTTCTAAGAGAGAGAGAGAGAGTGTGTGTGTGTGTTTGTTTAAAAATATTAATTAAAGATGTGTAAGATAAACTTTGTGGTTCTAAATATAATGAACTTTGTAAGATCAACTACTAAGCAAACATTAACACATCCCTAGCAACAACACCAATGATGAGTGGTAGGGTATCTTAACACTCAACCATAAAATTCACAAGTGCATGCACACAACTAGATTGTAATCTATGGATGGACAATATAAGTATGCTAGGAGTTGATAATCAGTTTGTTGTCATTATCTTTCCACTTCGAGTTAGTGAAGTGAAAGTGTATGGTTTAACTCTAAGGAATATGATGATGTTGTGGGCTCATGTTACTCCTATGCATGTTGAAAATAAGAGATGAAAATAAAGTCTGTGTCTAATGACAATAGAAATGTAAATAATTCTAGCCTATGGTGATGAGCAGTCATTCCTAGTTTACCGTACACATCTTGGACTCATGTAATCATTACTAGATTACCAAGCATTATGCTATTGGGAAAATCAAGCAATAACACTACTAGGATTACCGAATGATTACAAATATATGCTTGAAACTAGTCATACTCATTCCACCTTACTAGTAAACATGAAAAGTAAAGTGTTTCAGAAATGTAAATAGCTAAGCCAAAGTAAACATGAAAATTAACTAAGTAAAGAATTATCTTTGTAAAAAAAAAAAGAAACTAAGTAGATGTTACAATGACGATAAGTAATCTTAATCTTGATTGTCATTCATGAACTATGCCCAAGTACAATCCACTTGAATAAAGATTTTGTATAACTACTCAACACCACACTGCAGGCATTCACTCTATCTCTAAGTGTAAACCACAAAAACAAACTACAAGAGTTTTCCTAAGTCTGTAATGCAAAATTGCTATTGTTGATGCGACCAAGCGTTGGTATTTATAGGGTTGCATAGTTCCCAATACATCATATTGATGATGATGTAGGTAGAGCTGTGATATCGTAGATACAATATCATGGTTTAGTAACAAAATGGTTTTATCAATAACAATGGTAAATATGTATAGGCTAAGCACAAATCCTTGATGTCAACTCATTATGATTAGAAAATTAGATGTTGTTACACAAGTTTTTCTAATTTAAGTGGTAATTTAATTGTTTTCTATTTCACTAAATAAATTGTATGTTGACTAGGAGTGAATACATTTATTTTCTTGTTTGTTTTAAAAATTTACCTTTATAGATGCTTTAATTAAAAAGCTAATTTTTAAAGCCTCTCTAGTAGTAGCCACATACTCTACTTTAGTAGTCAACAATGTTGTAGAGATTGTAATTTTGATATATAGTTTATTTTTGTCTTGCTAAAATACAAATATGATTTAGAGTCAATTTTCTTTCTTCAAATGTTATACTAAATATGAATGAACTTGTCTTTATACTTCTCTATTAACATTGTTCTAGATTATACATAATTTTCTTTTATTACATCTTGAATATAACAAAGCACAATATTCACTACACTCTGTGTGCAAAGTACTCTTATTATATGAGAAAAGATTCATCATTTAAAGTTCTCACATCCCAAAATTTATCCTTAAATAATCAAAGTTCCATAAAACTTATTATTTGGGCATGCGATGTCATAATGCTTATAGCCAAAAGCAAATGTTCACCATAAGCATTATAAATCTTAATCAAAGTGCATGGTAAACTAAAAATACACATTGAAGTGCTTTAGGAAAAAATTTCACCAATGATAATCCCTAAATATATCTCATGACACAAGAAGATTATAGCCTTAAAAGAGAGTTGATAATATCTAACATTACAAAAGCTCAAATACATCAAATCTCATGACAACATAATCAAAATTTGAAAACATGAAGGAAAGATTCAAAGATCTAACTTCATCATCATCAAGCTTCTAACTTCTACCACCTAGATTTGCATCTATACATATAGGAAGGGTTAGAAATCTTCTAGTAGAGCTAACTACCTTGGTGCACCTAGAACAAGCTAACAAATAAGGCACATGCTACACAAGAAGTCATCTTAAGATTCATGAGTTTAAATACCAAAAGCCAAATTCAAAACCATGATATCTACAAAACATTAAGAGATAGGCACACTAGGAATGTACTAGAATTGATAATCTACATGGGCTATTGATGCATAAAGGTATTACCTTTGTAGATATTATTAGTTACCCTTCTCAAGGACTATTTAACTAACCTTACTTGATCTTGGATGGATCAAACCTAGTAACAAACTCATATGGATACTTTTTCCTTTAGTTTTGCATCAAGAAAATCAACCACATAAAATTGAAAAGTGACATGAGCAAACATTAATTAGCTAAATAGTTCTTCCGCAATCCTTGTCCAACGTCGTAATCTAAATGCAATCATAGTGAACGTGGACTAAGAAAGGAAGCCAACCTTATCATCCACAATGGCTACCCATTGACACTTAGATTTGGCTATTAGGATACAATCATAGGTGATGTGGGTTAAGTTTTAGAGCTCAACCTAAACTTCCCTACAATTCCTACCCATTTATCTTATTAAAATGCATCATCAAGAGGTTAGAATAAGGCACTGAAGATCAGGATGATTTACAAATCATGAGGAGAACATGTAAGAAGCTAAAAAATAGCAACCACAAGATGACCACAAGAGTGGTGTGTTTTACCTCATTTTGAGTGAATTTGAATGTGTTTTAATGTGTTCAAGGTGTTCAAAGATCAAAGAGAACCTATTTGAGCACAAAAAAAAAGCTTCAAACTTTAGTTTGGATGGTTTTTTTAATAGCCTTGGTAGTAGAGATGTCTTGTCCTACAAGAAGACATCTATTGCAAGATGTCTCCTCTACTAGAAAGACATCTTCTATAACTCTTGGTACTTTGGAAAGGACATTTTTCTAACCTCCAAGACATTTTGTTCAAGTCAAAAATGATCACAAAAGATTAAAAAATGATAAGAATTCATTGGAGACTACGAAAATAAGGATATCAAAGTTGGTAATAATAATAAAAATAATTTGATCATTGAAATATTCAAGAAAAAAAGCCTTAGCTAGGAACTCTACCTCAACTAATTTAACTTCAATAAAATTGGTCTCCAACACATGAAGCTAAAAACCAAGAAATTTGATCATCATAAGAGAGGATGAAATAAAAAATGAGCAAGAGCAATTGATGCATGAGCTATTGTAACTTATGATTACATACAAGATTACAAAATTCTAGCCAATATAGCAATAATGACTTACAATGGATTATCTCCTTAATCAAATACATGATAAATGAAAAATTTCATATAAGAGTTTGGTAAATAATAGAAAAGATCCAATTCACATATGAGAAGAAATAGGTGAAAGCTTTGAGCAAGTTCATGAAAATATGATAACTTTTTCCAAAACTCCCATCTATTAGTTCACAACATGTGTCATCTTTGATCAATCTATTGTTAACAAGAAACACCAAGAAATAATTGTTGTTACAACAATACCATTTTATGAAATAGTAACATCAGAAGTATTAAGTTTATTTAGGAAGAAACTCAAAAGCCTTACAAATTGATAGAAAGTTTGTTAGTCAATTCAATTACTTGTGCTATTAAAATAAATAATGCAATATTCTTAGCAAGCTCATAAATAAATTTTATGGATTTTCGCTCATAATTTTTTTCCTAGAATGTGAATGTACAAAATGAAAAAGCTAGGGTTTTGAGGATGATTCACAATAATGAAAATTTTAAGTATCTAAAAGATCCAAAGTTATTTAGCAATTAGACATATGAGATCATTGGTTTGAACTTTGGAAAATTAATATGAAAAGTTTGATTTTGAGCCAATTTCTATTCTATATAGTGTTGGGTAATTAATTACATCTTTAGCTTTAAGAAAAGAGCTTGAGGGTATAATCTAATTTAAAAAATCATTTCTTCTTATAAGGATTATTTAGGAAGTATAATATTAACAAAGACTGATTCGTAGAGTTACAAGGATCCATTCTACAACTAGTATATTAATTTGTAGTAAATCAACATTAATACAAATACTTAACCACAACAAAGTTGGATCATAGACTTAAGGCTATATTAGTAAAATCTCCTAGAATAAAAAATTTAGAGTGAAATTAATTTTACAAATAAAAAGATCATATTATTTGACCACATTAGCTTGTAAAAATGGAATGATACATAGAACTAGATGTTGTTTTTATAAAAATCTTTAAAATTTGTTTCACAAACTTGATGTGGAGCCTACCTCAATAGATCCCATAAGGATCCATTCCATAATTTTCCTAAGTAAATTCAACTAGAAAAATAGAACAATATAATGAAATGAAGAAGATATCCCTTTTATTAAGAGAATGATCTAAATATAGAGAAATACATTAAAGATAAGAAGCCAAGCTTAATTCACAACTCTCTCAAGGATCTTAGAGGCCATACATGTTCCCTCTCAATTCTTAACTACTCATCATAAATTCAAAGCTCAAGAAAATATAATTATAAGATATTCTCTCAACCTCTCTCAAGTAGTCTCCCTTACCTCTTGTAACGACGGAAAACGTCGGCAGCTGGAAATACCGACTGAAATTCCGTGTACACAGTTTTAACCACGGATCCGCGCGAGGGCTAAGCTGGAAAAACGAATCCGCGGTGCCCTGAACGGTCTTGTCGATCAGACAGGGACTTACG
>MNCI01027972.1:35792-103346 GCA_015680685.1 Gnetum montanum | reverse complement strand
GTAGTTACACTAGGTGGCTATGAAGAATAAATATCCTCTGTTGTGCATGCACTAATGACTTGTTTGATTATATTTATGGAGCTCATATGTTTTCAAAGATTGATCTCAAGTCATAATATCATGAGATGTGATTTTGTGATAAGGACATGTTGAAGACCATCTTCAAGAATCACTATGACCATTATAAGTTCTTGATATTTCTAATAGAATTAATAAATTCACTAGCTATTTTCATGCATCTTATGAAAATTGTATTGCAATAATTCTTAGAGTACTTTTTGATCATGTTTATAGATGAAATTTTAGTGTATTCTTTCATTGAAAAATGACATGTAGATGACTTATGAATGATATTGTAGAATTCAAGAACTATCTGTTGTGTCTCCTTTTGTCTAACTTTCTTTTAGATCATCAAAGATTCATAATTTGGTCAAATTATATTAAGACCTAGTATTTCTATGAATCCACCCTTTTGTCCAAGTGTTCTTTTAGATCATCAAGGATTCATTTTTTGGTCAAATGATATTGAGAGCTAGCACTTTTATGAATCTAGTGAGGATTACAAGGATGTGATATTGGAAAATTCTATAGTCTATTACAAATATTTGGAGTTTCTTAGGTTTAGTAGGTTTTTATCATATATTTTTGGAGCATTTCTTTATGATAGTCTTTCCTTTAAATCAATTGTTAAGGATAGAGACTAGTTTTAAATGGAGCTCACCTTATCAAGAAACCTTTAAAATATTAAAGCATAGAATAGTCATTATACTTTTGTTGATATCTTCTACTCCAAGGTATTCGTATGATGTATGTATTAATGCCTTAAGCGATGGATCTGGATGTGTCTTAATGTAGGATGGATAGGTATTAGCATATGTTTCTCATGAGTTGAGGTCTCATGAAACCTNGGATAGGTATTAGCATATGTTTCTCATGAGTCGAGGTCTCATGAAACCCAATATCTAGTGCACAATATGGAATTAGGATCTGTGGTGCTTACTCTAAAGATTTGGTGACATTAGCTTTATGAAGAATAAGTGACTATATGAACATATCATAAGAGCCATCAAAATTTTATCAGTTAATCACAATTGAACCTACAACAATGTAGATGAATAGAGATATTTGCTGATTTTGATTTTACCATTAGATACATGCTTGGTAGGAATAACTAGGTAGAATATGCATTAAGCCATGTATCTAGTAGAGTGAGAAGCTTGACTATCAAGTTTAATATGCATGATAGATTTTGGGAGTAGAGTAGTAGGACTCATGATATATGGAGCTATAGTAGCAGGTTACATCTAATGAACTAGTTATTATGGACAAACTAGAAGTGTTGTGGAGGAATGATCATGTGTTTTTGTAGCCTTATGATCCTACTTAATTAATTAATTACACATGAGTATATATCAATTACATCAATGCACTAAGAAAATGTATCAGTGCTTGAAATGCATGTATTGATGGGCCAACTTCAAGAGGAAATTGGATGAGTATGTTTCTTCTTATCTAATTTTCCAATAGATAACAATACATAATTAGAAGATTCAAAATTATTTGTATTCTCATAATATTCCACTATGAGAGTAGAAGATAGTTGATATGAACTTTATTTCTCATTTTCCATGAACTTAGAGTAGACATAGTGTTATTTACATGATTCTAGATTTGTTGAAGTCTACTCATTTTCTTGAAATCCATGTTATAGTTAGAATAAAATAGATAGCTCACCTATATGTTGTAGAGATAGTTTAGTTGCATGATGTGCTATAGAAGATTATCAATGATTGGGATGTTAAATTTCCATCCAGATTCTGGCAAATATTTTAATCATAGATGGGTATACAATTGAACATGAGTCTAGCTTATTATCCATGAATAAATGAACAAACAAAAAGGGTGAACTAGATTCTAAATAGAGGACATATTGAGAGCTTATGCCTTACAATATCACTCTTAATGTAGTTTATGTATAATAATAGTTATTAGAGGAGCTTGTAGGTATTACCTAATGAAGTACTTTATGATAGATCTTATAGGATTTCATTATGTTAGAATTGTTGGAATTACAAAAAGTGAAAGGAACACTTGGTTTTCTTATATCATAAATATTTAACTAAAGAAATTTATATTTCTAAAAACCTCCAAAAAATACCTACAAATTAGAAAAAGGAAGCAAAGAAAAAGATGTCCAAAAACCAAAGTTATTATAATATTCTTTTGAAATATTAAAAATAGTAGCAATTGTAATATGGTCATTGGGATAATTAGTAATTCTAAATATCCATATTCAATAATATTCCAAACGTCTTGAGAGTACAACAATGTTTTTAATCTAATACTTCAATAACTATAATTTTCATCTACAAAGATTAGAATTTGGATTTGAAATATATTATTTACTACCATAACTCTAATACTGTAGCTTAGGAAAAAATAGTGAAGAACAAAGAAGATAGAAATAATATAAAAATAAAAAATGGTAGAGGAAGATAAATTAAGAGCTTTTAATTCTTCATAAAACTCTCTATATGATGGATTAAATATTTTGGTTTTTTATACCTTTTCATATAATAATAACTAACTCTAATATTGACTTCCATAATGATCATTATAATCACATACTCTAACATAGTTATTAAAATAATCAATAAAAAAATTTAATATAAACTAACCATCAAATTAAATTACTTAATCTTTAACTTTCATCTATAATAGTGTGCAATGCAACTACTATTTTAGCATGAAGATAAGAAGCTAAACACATGAATTCAATTTTGTCTTTTTTATTACAAAAAGCCAAATTTTAAACTATTTTATTTTATATGAATTGATCAGTGAATGTATTTTGTATTGAAGACTTAAGCTATTTTTTGAAGCCCATGAAGTACCATATGCTAGGCATATAGGATATCTCAGAACTTATGCAATGATACATAAGTTTCATTTCTACCCTAGAATGAAGAATGATGTATCCATGTACATTAAAAATTTTCCAACCTTCCAAAGAGTAAAAGGCAAACAAAAAAAGCCAAATGGATTACTATAGCCTTTAGAAGTCCCAACCAAGAAATGGAAAGATGTTACCATGGATTTCATTATGGGACTACCAATAACCAAGAAAGGAAATGACCAAAGCTTAGTGGTAGTTAATCTCTTATCGAAGATAGCTCATTTTATAGCTTTGAAGTCTATGAATATAATTGAAGAAGTAGTCCAAATATTTATACAATAATTATTCTAATTACATGAGTGCCTAAAATTAATCACCTTATATAGAGATCCTAAGTTCATATCGAAACTCTTGCAAACCTTCTTTAAGGAACTAACGACACAATTGTTATTTAGCGCAGCATACCACCCAGAGATAGATAGCCAAACAGAACCTTTGAACCGAATACTAGAAGACATTCAATGAAGCTATTTTGGAAGTAGACCAAAGACATGGGAGGATTAATTGCATCTAGCCCAATTCACTTAGAATAATAATTATTAAGGATTCATACATCAAACACCATTTGAACTTCTATATGAACAAAATTATCATACACCACTAACTTGGATAGATCCAACCTTACAAACAAAGTGGAAGGAAGAAGAAATGAAAATTATGGAAAATACTATTACTAGATTTAAACAAAATTTGCAAGTTGTGCAAGCCAAGTATAAGGGATATGTGGATCAACATCGACTTAAGAAGGAATTCCAAATCAAATATCCAAGTATTACTAAGAGTAAAACCCACTAGGAGTTCCCTTAAATTAGGAAAATATACTAAGTTAGATCCAAGAGATTGTGAATCCTTTGAAATCTCAAAGAGAATTGGTGAAGTAGAAAATCGATTAAATCTTTCAACAACTTTAAGAATTCATCCAATCTTCCATGTAAGTTTGCTAAACAAGTTTCATGAAAATGACATGCCTTATGTACTATATTGGAATACTTTTCTCCTAAGATCCAATGTCAGCTTCAAGATTAAACCAATTGAAATAAGAATTACAAAAAGAAGAAGCTTTGCAATAAAACCATTAGTGAAGTACTCATCTAATGGTCAAATTGTGATCAAGAAACTTGGAAAAACATGGAGTTCACTCTCAATACTTATCCTCAACTTTTTGATCATCATGATATTGAATGATAAATCACAACTATTCTTAGGTAGTAAATTATATTTTACAATGTATAGTCTTTTTTATACAAATGATAATAAAGATAATAATGGAGGTGAAAATGAGTAGCACAATGTGAAAGTAGTTGCTAAACAGTTGTGCATAGAGGAAGCCCTCGAGGAGAAGTTGGATGCTTAAGGGGGGTAGATTATAATGTCCCGTCCCTTGTTAAGGATAGAATTGTAGTATAATGATGTAATTAACCTTTAGAAGAAAGGATACCTCATTATGAGAAGTTGCAACTATTCATGGTACCCCTTAGGAATGGGTTTGACCTGTGTCATTTAAGGCTTCACTTAGAGGTTGTATCAACATGAAGTTATGGAGCCAAGATTAGCAAGTGATGAGAGTTGAGTAAAGTGGAACAAGAAAGGATTGATCACCCCTTCATCTGGATAGCCTAACCATGGTGCAAATTTTGGATTTCCTCTAAGGTATTATGTGTCATAGGAAGATAACCCAAAGGGCATTATAGTATACCATCCAAACATCAATAAATTTTTTCCTTTGTTTTCCTTCATACTTAATTTTGTTCCTCAATATTATTTTCCAAGGTATACAAGTGATCGATTATATTTCCATGAATGTCATGAAATAATGCAATGAATGATCATATTTTATCGACATCTAGTAATGGGATGTAATAATCAAATAAAATTACTTAATCTTTAACTTTCATCTAATAATATTATGCAATGAAAGTACTATTTTAGCATAAAGACAAGAAGCTAAAGACATGGATTCAATTTGTCTTGTTTATTACAAAAAGCCAAAATTTAAACTATTTTATTTTATATGAATTGATGGGTGAACATACTCTATTTTGATATTAATTAATTTTTCTTTTTCTAGAATTTATTTATTTATTATTGAAAAATCACTTTTCATTACCCCCTAGTAGGCCCCAATCATTTTCTATATATTCCAAGGTCATATCATGTTATAGTATGTTGTTTTCCATGCAATAAAGACTAGTAATTCAACAATGACACAATGGAGATGAAATTGCAGGTGTTAATGGACTAGTAATTTAAGAGAAAATTTTTCAATTACAAAAAAGGTATGGAAAAGAGTCCAAACCCTAGGAAAATAACCCAAAAATGTGTAAAATAATTATGAATCATAATTTGGTAAAATTATCAAAACCTAATTAAATATAAAATACAATGAAGCTACTACCATGGAAACAAGAGACTAATTTGCAATACCCAATTTGAAAACAATTATTGCATTGAATCTTCATAAAACCCTAAATCCTAAAAAAAATGATGAAACAACAAAATTTTAGGAAAAATAAGTATGTAGTTAAAGCATAAAAATTAAACAATTCTATTCATTTAAAATAAAACCCAACCAAAACATAGTATCATGAAAATATAAAAGAAAATTCTAACAAAATCCAATGATACTAGTCATGCACAAAAGCTAAGAACAAAAGTAAACATGAGAAAATTCCAAGATAACTCATCTATATGAACAAGTATAAATTCATGACAAGAAACCATCATCTCAGCCATGCACTTACACACAAACTATGCATACATGAAAGAGCAATGGTCCACAACACAACCACAAGTCTCTAATCTAATAGTGCTTTTGCATTGAAGAAAATGAATGCCAAAGTACTAAAAAAATGAAGTGTGGGGTTTTTAATAGGAAAATACTAAAATCTCAATTGGAGAAACCCTAACTCTTTCTAAAATTAAAATATCAAATAAAGAAAACTACTAAGAAATATTAAATTAAAAATAGCACATACTAATCATTAATTTAATAAATAGAATATCATGCACATAAAATCTAATCATATCATTACATGCTTCACATGCTCATATGATAGCCTTGATAAAAAAATGTTATCAAAATCATTCACCAGGTTAGTGCACACTAGCTAAAAATATAATTAATAATGTGTGAAATAAACATACATGAGCATAACAATATAATGGTAAAATTTCAAGCTAATTAATAAGCATAACTATAAACCATAACACAAACATCTAAAATATTAAGTAGCATAAAATCATAATATAAAACTACCAAACTGAGCATCCAAAAATACAAGTTAGAAATGTTTTATTTGGATTATTTCTTATATTAACATTTTCCACAAATGAATTTATTTCAATGACATCTTCAATTTTAAGAGCATTAGAGTTACCTCTTAGAGTAGCTTGGGCCTTCATTCTTCATTTTTTGGATTTTTTACTCTTTGATGACATTTTGAAATGGACAGTCCCATTTTTTGTATCTAATTTCATTACATCTAAAATATTAAAGTTTCAAAAAATTGTCTTTATTTCTTATGTCCCCTTTAGCTTTAACACTAACATCTTTCTTTTCCTTCTTGTCATGCTCCTTCTCTTTATGATTTTTCTTATTCTCTTTTAATTTAGATCCCTTTTATCATTTCGATCATTTATTCTTATCCTTGATTGATCTCTTGTTCTTGCTTTCATAGATACTAAGTTTTCTTAACCCTTTCTTATGAATTCATAAGTCACATCTAGGGTTTGAGACTCATATAAGGTTAGCTTGTATTGATATTGTAGCTTCAATCCACTAACAAATATTCAAATATACTAATATTCACTTTAGTTTACCTTGGATTGATGAAACAACTACAAAATTTAAGGTAAAGTCTTTCACATTCTTTTCATCTTATCTAAGATGTTTCAGCTTGAAAATAGCTTCTTTTCTTTTCTTGGATTGCTTATATCTCTATCTCAACATATATTGCAGAAATAATCATTCCCTTACATGCACTTTATTTTACATTTAGAAGGCTAAAGCCTTCTTCTCCCACCAAATTAAAGTCATTTCTTTTAGGTTTTAATTCAAAAATAGATACCCTAAGATAAGTAATACCTCCTCCAATGTAAAATTATTTTTTAAGATCTTTAATCATGTCTTAAATGTATAAGAGCCATTATTTTCATTGAAAAACTTCAATTACATATATGGTAATCTTAATACATTTTTAAATGCCCTAGTAATCCTTGTTTCATATTCATCATCTAACCCTATTAATGAATTTAATCTTGATGAATGAATAACTAATGGAGCCCTTGAGATCTAGCATATGGACTAGGGCTCTTCTCTCTTAAAATGCTTGGAATATGGATTCCAATACTTCCTTGGTGATGAGTCATGATTTACCTATCTTGACATCAAAGCCTTGACATTAGAGCCTTGTATCAGTGCCCTAACGTTGGAGCCCCAACATCAAAGCCCCGACATGACATTGGATACCCAACATTGTAGGTTAAACTCCAGTCTATAAATATAAGGCTCAAGCTCACAATTTTCATGTAGTTTTTTAGTTAGAGTAGTAGAGATCTTATAGTTTGTTTTTTCCAAAGTTAGAATATTCCCAATGCATGCCTGTAAAGTGATGTTTGTAATCGTACATCACATTTGTTAGAGTGTGATGTACTTGGACACGTTACATGACTGGCAATAAAGATCGAGATTACTTCCATCATTGCAACATCCACTTAGATTATTATTTATTTTAATTATTATTTATTTGACACTTTCTATAGTTAAAAATTTCTATTTATTGTTATTTATCGTTCTTGTTGTTAAGAGGAATGTGTACACCTTAATCATGAGCATTTAAGTGCATATACTTGGTTGCCAGAGGTGTATCATTTAGCAATCCCATTGACATAAACTTGGTAAACCCAGAAGTAGCTCCACAAAGTCAAAGACATGTATGGATGGTTAAGAGTGGATACCATTTCCATAGGCTAATTTAGACTTATTTTTTTTCTATTTATTAGTTAATCAACTTATCTCTTTTTTTCACCAGGAGTAACATAGAATTAGGAACCACCTCGTATGCCTCACTTTGGGTTAAACCATATGTGACAAAGCTACCACTAGTCCAAGTGGGAAGAGAGTGAACTACGATCAAAGTATAATGATCTAGATGCTACAACTAGTCCCATCCATGGAATTTGACCAAATCATACATGAACGCTTGTGATTTTTATGGTTGAGCATAGGGGTACCTCACCACTTATCATCAACATCGTTGTTGGGAATGGTACTAGTTATCTAGATTAGTTAT
Organism: Gnetum montanum; assembly: GCA_015680685.1. Taxonomy (NCBI): domain Eukaryota; kingdom Viridiplantae; phylum Streptophyta; class Gnetopsida; order Gnetales; family Gnetaceae; genus Gnetum; species Gnetum montanum. The sequence goes on along the minus strand of MNCI01027972.1, from coordinate 95,099 downwards.
ATTATACATGATCACTATAAAAGGTATTAACAATATATCTTTCATAAACTCTTAGCTCTCATAGACCATAAATTAAGAACAATGTCTCTCCCACACAGAAGTGACCATGCACTATATAGTAAACACATTCATTGGAGAACTAATGAGATATACAATGAAGAAGATTGGAGTGATCAACCTTATGCAGGGGTTTCTTATGATCATGATCACCCTGACGACACTCAAAGACTACATTCACCTAAGGTAGACAATCTTAGAGGAGATGACATAGGTCCTAGACTAGGGAAGGCTTCAAGGCCTATGGCCTCCTCAAAATCCAAAAACGATAAATCAAAGGACCCCAAAGAACACCATAGAAGCCATGGCAATTCTTCCAATTCCTCATCTTCCTTTTTCACTTCAACATCTACTTTTGATGAAGATGAATGTAGGTATAGAGATAGAGCTCCATTAAAGGGTCAACTAAAAACTAAAATCAAACCCATGGGAAAAGTTGAAGAAGTCACCATGAACAAAGAAATTTCCCTCATGATTCATTTGATGATGATGAAGCCTTGTTGGCTACTAAGAGCCTAATGCATATCACAAAGGCCATTAAGATATCTTACAAGCATCACAAACAAAGTTGTTTATGAAAGCTTGACATGAATAATATTCCTACATTTGCAAGAGGCCATGATTTAGATCCACAACATCATTTACAAACCTTTCATGATGCATGTGTATTCTACAATGTGGAAAGTGAGTGGAAAAAAATTAAGCTCTTTCCTAGGAAACTAATTAATAGAGCCAAAGTATGGTATCAATCGCTGAAACCAAATTCAATCCAACAATGGTCAATAATGTTAGAACTTTTCAATGAAAGATACCAAACCTATAAGAGAATATCTAACCTAAGGAGATAGATCCAAGAGTGGAAACAACAACAACATGAACCCTTGGACATGGGCTTATATAAATATTATTCCTTATTGAATAGATGCCCAGGCCATGGTTTCTCTGAGGAGGAGCAATTTTTCCACATCATTGATCGACTTCATAATGAAATAAGAGTGATCCTTGGTATGTATGCCCTAGGGCAACTATACGAGCTTCAATCCCATCAAGTCAAAGAGCTAATAGAGCATATGACAAAAGAAGAAGGAGAGATGTGTAAGTGGGAGAATGTTGAGAAAAAACAAAGGGACCTAACTCTTCAATCAACGTAAGGAGAATGAAACTAACTTTGATAAGGTGATTCTACAATAGACTTTGCCAATAAAAGAGTCTATTGATGATTTGGAAGCAAAGTTTAATAGGATGTCTCAATGGATAAATGACAATGTCACAACTCTTGTTAATATGGTCATGGAGAAGATCATGCAACACAAGCCAAGTGATCACAAGAAACAGAGGATACAGAACTAAGAAACAACTAAGAACACTTTTCGACAAAAGAGAAACATGGCTAAAGAAAGTGAGGCTATAGACTCAACCATAAATTAAGATGATGTATGTGACCTATGAATATATGACCATCAAAAGGGCCAATGCCCTGTATTGTTGCATCTATAGGAGTATTGGGCAAATTCCTTAAATCTAAAGTTTGTGCAAAAGCACATGCCCAAGAGACTTCCTCTCCCACAAGGTAATTTTAGACAACCCCACAACCGATCATACCATCCTAGGGGGACTTATTACCAGCCTCAACATGGTCCTCAACCTTAGTGGCAATAATAGGCCACCACCCCATCAACCATATTCATCGAAAATGCACGACTATTATGTTCAACACCTTGTTTCTCCAACTAGTTCTATGTCCTCCACTTCAAATCCTCACTACCACTCTCCTGAGTACCATCAATACATGACATCACCTAAAGGATCACCACCTTGAGCCTCTTACCATCCAACTTACCCTTGATATTCTTATAATCTGCCTCCTTATATTCCACCACTAAGGATACAAGAAGGTTTTTCAACACAATATCAACAAACGAGTGTCACTTGTTTTGCAAATATGCATAGACATGCTGACACCAGTGGATCCCAACCGCAACACCGAAAATGTCCCTTCTAGAGGAAAGGCTATAAGCTAAATAAAACCACACATGAACCCATTTCATCATCTAAGCAAGCATAAGGCCAACCTAGTGCACCACCTTCCTCATCTAAACCAACATCCTTTAACCATACACAATAGCCACAATCTATCTATACTCCAATCCCACATCCAACCAATCAATATACACATGTGGAAAGACAAATGAATCCATGCATACCATATTCTAATCAAGGGTGCAATCATGGGCTAGTCATCCATAATGTTAACACACCTTATATCTTGATCCACCATACATATAACAATCAGGTGTGTGACCAACAATTTTTCTACCTACCCACCACACCACCAATAAACACCCAGCAGTTGAAAGGTTTCCAACATTTCATACATTCATGGATCCTATTTATCCACTTATTAATCCTTTTCATGATCAAATGTTTAGTCATGGGGGTTATCCCCCATTCTAATCTTCAAGATTCTTAAGTGTTCTTCATCTTTTTGTTTTACAACTTTTTGTTTTACACATTCTTTATTTTACATCTTCTTGTTTTCATGTTCCTAATCTTTTTTAATTTTTATTTTTCACCATCGTTATTACATTTACTATTTCTTGAATATTTTACACTTTCTTTTATATTTTCTTTTATTTTGGTGTGATTTTCTAAATTTTTGTTAATAAGTGTCAGGTATAGTGGTAATGCATTGCTTGATGGTGGTATGTATTATTTTGTTATTTGATTGTTGGTGTCTATTTTTTGGTTTTATATTTTGTTATGAATAATTATGACATGGTTTCTTTTCATGCAACAAGAAGTGAGTCCATAGCATCCACCCATTCACAAACTCTATGGTTTTCCTTGTTTTGGAAATGTGCAGTCCCTTTTCCATTAATAAAACTCTGATAAATTTGTGACTTTGGTAGTTTCTGGAATTGGGAAGGATTTAAAGGTTTGAATAGGGTGTGGCTTCAAGGGGATTTATTATTCTTTGTGCCTTTTTGTTTGCTTGGGCGCATGTGTGTTTTCATGAATTTCTTACCATTCCGTGTCCACATATAAAAGGAAGTTGAATAAGTCCTTGCATGGTGTGGTTCTCATCAAAAAAATGATGAGGATTCAAAGCACACTCCTTGGATAAAATAAATTCATGTGTCTTTGCATGGTGTGATTCCCATTTTGAAAACAAAAAAAACAATGGGAATTCAAAGCACACCCCTTAGAAAGAATAGATGGGCTACAAGCATTGGTTATGGGACTAGAAAGACATATACCCATGCCTGAAGGTCCCCTCTAACTAAGTCCCTTGCTCACTTCCTACTTCTCTTTTCTTCTCTAATAAGGAATAATGGTTGTTCTATGGGATCACTCTTATGTCTCAGGGAATGGACTAGTCTTAGAATGTTGATGCGAAGTCACTAAATATGGTTGGTTTTGGTCTATACTAAGGATGAATCTTATCAAGTCATTTAACCACAAAATCCATAAGCGACTTCATGTGACCTTAATCAGGAACTCCATTCCACTCTCTCTCTCTCTCATCCATCTATGCTTTCCATGTTTCACCTCATTATTGTTTTCATGTTCTTGATTTGATGTCTTGATTTGATGTGTTAGAAATCTTAGTTAATTACTTTTGAGTTTTTGTACTTAGCCTTCTGTAACCAGTAATCATCCATAGAGCCCACAAACTCTTTGGTTTGAAGTTATGCAAGGGCATAAAAGGCATGTGCTTGCTTTAGGGAGGACCCACTTGCATATCTTTTGGTTGGATTAGTTAACTTTTTTATCCTTAGACACTCTATGATAAAATCTTTTTATTTACCCCATCAATGACATCCGATTGTGCACATCTTCACAACATTTTTTATTGAACTTTCCTTTTTATTGTTATGAATTCTTACACCCTCTTCAAATATTTCACTATGTCAAACATTTTCAAATTTAATGGACCACTTGTCTATTTGACCCTATTTGTTAGCCTTCCTGCTAAGACTACTAAAGGAATCAATCTACCATAATGACAACCTAGCCAAGTGTAGCCACCGAAGAGACAAGGTACTTAACAGCTATGTGTTACACCTTACATACTAACTCATGATTTTGTTATTATTTTAGTGGCAATTATGGACTGGAAATAGGACTATTTGCACCAAGGATGATGCAGCCGTACCACCTAATGAGGACCGTTCGTGAGCGTTGGATCTTCTCTCTCTCATTCTTCTACTACTAGGAGGTGTTGGATGTTAGTGTTATCCAAGGTGTCCACTTCTCTTATCATAAACATCCAATTTTGTAAAAAATTGTAATTCTATACACTTGGGCACTCATCATCTATCTATTCCACTTGAGTCAGTTTGTATGTTAGTCAATAATCCCATACCTACCCAATATTTTGTAAGGAACTTGTTTCTCATTTTGTTTAACTTAAGGATGGGTTTTCATTCAGTCATGGGGGTATGATCAGTCATGATTTGCCTATCTTGACATGAAAGCCTTAACATCATAGCCTTGTATGAATGTCGTGACGTCAAAGCCTTGATGTCGAGTACCCAACATCACAAGGTAAACTCTAGTCTATAAATATAGGCATTAGGCTCATGATTTTCATATAGTTTTCCAATCAAAGTAATGGAGATCTTGTAATTTGTTTTCTCTAGAGTTAGAATATTCGTAGTGCATGCCTACAAAGTTATGTTTGTAATCATACGGCACCTTTGTTCGAGTGTGATGTACTTGGACACGTTATATAACTAGCAATAAAGATTGAGATTACTCCCATCATTGCAGCATCCACTTACATTATTATTTATTTTAATTGTTAATTATTTGATACTTTTTGTAGTTAAATATTTCCATTTACTATTATTTACCATTCTTATTGTTAAGTGGAATGTGTACGCCTTAATCACAAGCATTTAAATGCAGATACTTAGTCACCAAAGGTGTATCATTTGACATGCCTAGTGATGTACACTTGGCAAACCCAAAAGTATCTCTACAAAGTTCAAGACATGTACAAACAATTAAGAGTGGATACCATCACCATAGGCTAATTTAGACTTATTTTTCATTATTTATTAATGATGAGAGGCGAGGTACCCCTACAGCAAACCATACGAATCACTAAGGCATTACGTGTGATCTAGTCAAATTCTGTGGACCTATAGTTATCTTATACACTAGTTCCTATAGGAAGTGAAATGGCATTAAGAATGTTCATTGTCTTCCCAACTAAACTTGTAATGCTCAAGGGTATGGTTTAAGTGTAATTGAGATATATGAATTTCTTATCATTTTATATTTTATGGATGTAATAGCCTACAAAAAGAATAAGAGTAGAATAGATTAAAAGCTAAATTGTCTATTGCCTAACTAGCCTAACACAAGTAACCACCTCACTTTCTTGAACACATATAGCACTACTAGGCTACCAAAAGTTAAGTGTTGCTGGGTTACCAAGTAATATATGAATGCTTAAAGTGGTTGTGCTCATGTTCATTAACTACTAAAAATAAATTACTTAATTGAAATGCATTAAAATAAAGAGCAAGAAACTAAAATGTAATAAAGAAAATATTAAGCTATTCTCAGTGCTACAAGATTTGCCAAAAGAGTTTGTTTTATTCCTATCACACTACTGCACTCAGGTACATCAGTGCTTAAACAAAGAACTGTACACACTTTAGACTCCTTCTATGGGCACTTAGAAAATATTCTAACTCTAAGGAAAATAAACTGTAAGAGCTTCACTACCTTGCTTGAAAACTAAAACTAATATTATTCAAAGCTTACTCAAAATTGGAGCCTGGGTGCAATATTTATAGACTTTGGGAACATACCCTGACATCAGATCCAAGCCTTGACATCACATACATTATGTCATAGCTGACACAAATGGTGATTCATCATACCCCCATGACTGAATAAAAACTCATCCTCAAGTGAAGAAAAGGAGGAACAAGTTCTTTAAAACATAACATATTGGGTAAGTATGGGATTATTGACTAACATGACAAACTAACTCAAATGAAATGGACATATAGACTCTAAGTGCCCAAGTGTATGAAATTATAATTTTTACAACATTGGGTGCTCAAGAGAATAGGAGTGAATGCCTTGGATACTATTGACATCTAACATCTCTTGGAAGCAGGAGGATGAGTGAGAGAGAGAAGAGATCCTTTGATCACAAATGGTCCTCATTGTGTGGTATTGCTGCATCATCCTTGGTAAATATAATCCTACTTCCAATCCATGCTTTCCATTGTAGTCATAATAGAACCAAGAATTAGTATGTAATGTGTAACACATAACTGTTAAATGCCTTGTCTCATCGATGGTTACACTTGGCTAGGTTGTGATTGTGGTTGATTGGTTCCTTCAGTAGTGTTAGCAGGAAAGCTGATAGATAGGGTTAATTAAATTAAGTGATCCATTAAATTTAAAAAATTTTAATACAAGAAAATATTTGAAGAGGGTATAAAAATTCACAATAATGAAAAGAAGAGTTCACTAAAAACTATTATGAAGATGTGTATAACTGGATGTCATCAATGGGGTAAACATAAAGAATTTGATTGTAAAAATGTCTAAAGGTAAAGAACTTAACTAACGCAACCAAAAGATATGCAAGTGGGTACTCTCCAAAGCAGGCATAGGCCTTTTATGCCCTCGCATAACTTCAAACTAAAGAGTCTATGGGCTCTATGGATAATTAATGGTTATAGAAGGTTAAGTACAAAAACCCAGAAGTAACTAACTAAGAATTCTGACACATCAAACTAGGACATTAAACCAAAACATGAAACTGGCAGTGAGGTGGAACATGAAAAGGATAGATGGATAAGAGAGAGAGAGTGGAATGGAGTTCCTAATTATAGTCACATGAAGTCCCTTGTGGATTTTGTAGTTAAATGACTTGATAGGATCCATCTTTAGTCCAAAACAAAACCAAACACTTTCAATGACTTTGCATCATCATTCTAAGACCAATCCATTCCCTGAGATACAAGAGTGCTCCCATAGAATAACCACCATTCCAAATTAAAGAAGAAGCAGAAAGTGATGAAGGGCCTTAGTTAGAGGAAACAAGTCTCATAACTAGTGCTTGTATCCCATTTATTTGGTCTAAGAGGTGTGCTTTGAATTCCTTTTTTTTTCTTTTCTTTTTTTTGAAATGGGAACCACACCATGCAAAGACACATGCATTTATTTTGTCCAAGGGGTGTGCTTTGAATCCTCATCTTCTTTTTTTCTTGATGAGAACAACACCATGTGAGGACGTATGCATTTATTTTGTCTAAGGGGTGGGCTTTGAATTCTCATCATTTTTTTTATGAGAATCACACCATGCAAGAACTTATTCAACTTCCTTTATTGATTGGCATGGAATGGTAAGAAATCCATGAAAACACACATGCACCCAGGAAAACAAAAAAGTACAAAGAATACCAAATCCCTTTGAAGCCACACCCTATTCAAACATTTGAATCCTTCCCAATTCTAGAAACTACAAAAGTCACAAATTATTCAAGTTTTATTAGTGAAAAAGGGACTAGACGTTTCTAAAACAAGGAAAATCATAGAGTGTGTGAATGGGTGGATGTTGTGGACTCAATACCTATTGCATGAAAAATAAACCATGTCCTAATTCTTTGTAACAAAATTCAAAGCTAGAAACTAGACACCAACAATCAAATAACAAAGATAGTACATACCACCATCAAGTAACACATTACCAATATACCTAGCACTTATTAACAAAAAGTTAGAAAAGCACACCAAATAAAAGCAAATATAGAAGAAAGTGTAAATTATTCAAGAAATATCAAATGTACTAACAATGGTATAAAAAAAATAGAAAAGACTTATAACATAAAACCAAAAAGATGTAAAACAAAGAACATGTAAAATAAAAAGTTGTAAAATGAAAAATGTGTAAAACAAAAAAGTTGAAAAACTAATGAGCTGCTTGAATGATTAGCATGGTTGACTATCTCCCCCATCACTAAGTTGAAAGGAAGAGATCCGAAATATGGAGCATGGTTGTCCATCAAAGGAGGTGCTTGTTGTGTTAGCTAGCATATGCTCATGGAAAGGTTTAATTTTTTGGATGCTGACCAGCTATTTCATTTTCAAGCTCTCAAGTTTATAGATCATCATGGCCCCAAAAGGAAAAGTCTCATAAATGATATAAGATCCTTTCCACAATGTTTTGAACTTAGTTTGTTGAGGTATGTGTGTGGGGTTCCAATAAAGAACCTTGTCTCCTGGTTGAAATTTGACTTTTGTAATTTTCAGGTCATGATACTTTTTGTTATAAGCCTTGTGCAACTCATTAGATGATAAGGCTACTAATCAATTTTCATCTAGCAAGTTGAGATTCATCAGTCTTTCTTTTTGGGCTAGACTTAAGTCAAGGTCAAGGTCAAAAGCTATGGAAAGTGTATAGAGTTCAGATTGAATAGGAATTGTTGGTAGTTTTCCATACACAAGCTCATAGGAAGAGTGGCCTATAGGAAATCTCCAAGTTGAGTGGTAGGCCCAAAGGGCATCATTGAATTTTGTGCTCCAATATTTCCTATATTTGCTAATAGTTCTTGTTACTATTTGTGTGATTTCCCTATTAGTATCCTTAGCTTGACCATTAGCATGGGGATGGTAAGGTGTTGTGAGTTTGTGTTCAACCCCTAAGCATTACATTAGCTTCCAAAAAGTAATGTCTGTAAAATGAGTTCCATTGTTAGAAATTAATGCACATGGCACACCAAGCCTATTTACAATGTTTTATTATACAGACCAAGTAGCAATAGAAGATGTACAGATGATGATGGCTACTACTTCTACCCATTTTATACAATAGTCAACAAAAACTATGATGTATGCCTTTCCATTTAACATGGGTGTGATGGGACCCATGAAATCAATGCCCCAAATGTTGAATAGTTATAATGGTTGAATCCATTTTTGAGGCCCCTCCATTCGAGTAGTCATTCCACCATCCCGTTGGCATCGTTCACAAGAGTGGATGAAATTGCAAGCATCCCTGAAGAGTGTTGGCCAATAGTACCCTGCCATCAGGATTTTAATGATCATACACTCCTAGCATAGTGTCCTCCAAAAGGACCTTCATGAGCATCTTGGAGCATGTGCAATTCATCAACATCAAGGACACACAAACAAAAAAGGCCATCGGCACACACCTTATAGAGATGTCCATTGATCTCCATGAACTGCTTTACTTGATGAAGAAACTGTTGTTTCCTCCGATGATCCAACCCTTGTGGCATCTCCTGAGTGAGAAGATAAGTGAGAATGTTATCATATCATTTTGGCTAATTGAGCATTTATTGAATTATAGCCCTAGCAAAGAGGAGTTCATCAAGAAATATGCTAGATAATGGGCTTTCTTCCTCTTTATCATCCTATCATAACCAAGACAAGTGATTAGCAACCAAATTCTTAGTGCATTTTCAATCTACCATTGTAAGATCTAATTCCTACAAGATCACTAGCCACCATATAATATGAGGGTTCACCATTGGCTTGTTCATTGAATGGCACTATGGTTTGTGTGCACAAACACCTTGTATCCAAGCACATAATGCCTGAAGTTCTCTAGAGAAAACACCACCACTATTAATTCTTTTTCTATAGTGGTGTAGTTCAATTATGCACCCACAATGCTTTAACTAGTGCAGTGAATGTAATATGGATGGTTTTTGTCATCTAACTATGTCAACACCACTCCCAAGGCATAATTCGATGCATCCATCATAATGTAAAATGGCCTAGACCAATCAGGCGCTTGTAGAATTGGAGTTTCCACAAGCCTTTCTTTTAGTTACTAGAATGCTTTTTCACATTTTAGGGTCAAAAGAAAAGGAGCATCTTTCCTTGTTAGCTTGACCAATGGTTTTGTGTTCTTAGAGAAATTCTCTATGAATCGCCAATAGTAGCTTGTATGTCCAAGGAATGATCAAACACCTTTACTCTTTCTAGCTAGTAAGTTATTCCTTGGATGATCCTTACTTTTTTAGGATCCATCTCAATTCTTGATTATGATGTTTTGTGTCCCAATACAATGCCCTCCTAGACCATGAGTTGACTTTTTTTCCAATTAAACCACAAGTTGATTTCAACACATAATTTCATCACTTGCTCAAGGTGATCCAAGGCTTGCTCAAATGTAGCTCCATAGGTGGAGAAATCATCCATGAAGACTTCTATACCACTACCAATTTGTTGTTGAAAGATGCTCAGGACCAGGCATTGAAATGTGGCAGGAGTATTGCATAGATCAAATGACATCTTTCAATATGCAAAATTCCCCCAAGGACTCATGAATGTTTTCCTTGCTTAGTCTTTTTGTGCAATTTAAATTTGGTTATAGCTACTATAGCCATCTAGGAAGTTGTAGTAGCAATGCCCAGATATGGTGTTAAGCACCTAGTCAACAAATGGTAATAGAAAATGATCTTTGAATGTTGTCATATTTAGCAACCTGAATTCGATGCAAACCCACCACTTGCCACCTTTCTTTGGTACAATTATGAGTGGACTAACCCACTCACTATTTGCAATGGAATAGATGAACCCCACCTTGAGGAGTTGCTGAATTTCCTCCTTAACAATTTGCTACAATTTAGGATTCAATTGCCTCTATGGCTATCATTTTAGTGTCATAGTCGGGTTGATATAGATGCGATGCTAGCATATCCTTAGATCAATCCATGTGAGTTTAGGATATGACCAAGCAAAAGTTGTTGGCCACCTTTCAACTACCTTCAACAACATCTATTTTTGTTCTAGAGCAAGTTTTGCATTAATGATAACCAACTTCTTATTTTTCAAAAATACATATTCCATTCCATCTGGTAACTTTTTTAGTTTAAGGGACTATTGCTTGAAGTTCTTAGGAACTTCCAACTCTCCCCAGTAGGTATCATCGTTTGTATCATCAAATAGTTGATGATGAACTTGCTCAAGTTTATTCATGCTTGTGACATATTCACATGTCAAGTTCTCAACTAGTTCCATGCAATGTATGCTACTTTCTGAATTAGTGGTCAACCACTAGGTGCCCTCCTGTTTTGTGGTTGCTACGTACAAAAACCTTTGAATTTCCTTTTTTGGCACACACTGCTTACATGTAGAGATAGATGCTTGCTTGATGACCCAAATTTTCTACACATAATTGCACCTTGTATCGTTGTACGTGATGCATGGAACTCTCTTCTTTTAAATTTTTCCAAATGCATTTTCTCTAGAGATTTCTAGGGAAAGATCTCTTATGTCCATTCTTATGTCAATGGTGCTTAGCCATGCTCTTCTCATGATGATTGGGAAGTCCCCTTTGTAATTCTCCACTTTGATTACTATGAGGTTAGCAAGATAAGACCACCCATAGATAGTGGTCACAATGTCTTCTACTAGTCCCAATGGAATATTGATGTTTCTCTTCTTAAGAAGAGGTAGGTTCTAGGTAATGTACATCTCACAAGAAATCAAATTAACCCTAGAACCTAAATCAAGAAGAGCCTTGCATGATTCGTTCCTAGAAATCTACAAATAAATCAAGGGACTTTCAAGATTGACTAATTTCCTAGGAAGGTTTCCTTCATGGATCCAATCAGACATAATGTGAGTAAGCATTACAGTATGGATCCTTGGTGGAGTTAAGTTTGAAGGAGGCCTGAAGGAATTTGATATGGAAGAAGAGACAGGTCAGGGTTGTCAACCATGGGTGTAGGTGAAGGCTTAGGTGGACTATAGGGTCAAAATAAAGATCTTTTCTTTGATCAAGAATTCAACCCATCTAATTGATGATTGGGTTACAAATTAATAGCCCTCATATTATTGTGTTGTTGCAATTGAGTAGGCAATTTAACCTACAGAGTAGAAGTAGGTGGTAGCTATGCGATTAGAGGAGGAATGTGTGTAGGGATAGGAGGAGGATAAGGATAGGAGGTGGCATCCCTTCTTTCATGTGGAGAAGGAGTTCAATAGTAATCAGAAGGATGGTAGTAAGGTTGAATATTAGAAATGTAACTAAAAGAGTCACGTGGAGATATGGGTTGCTAAACATGATAACCATATGGATCAAGTTGTTGGTAAGGGTATTGTTGCCTTGGTGATGTAAGTGCCCATGATTGTGGTTTTTACCATTGTTGGTACTATTCATATGGTTGTGGTGAAGCTTCGCTTAGATAATATGGCTATTGCTAATGAAACTGCCTAAGATTACCTTAAGGATAAGGCAACCTTTTGGATGTTTGCTTTTTGTGTAAGTCATGGATATAAGGCATACACCCCAAACTCTTGAAGATGTGGCACAATAGGGCAACATCCCTTAAGATGTTCATACTAACATACATCACATCCATGATCATCATTTGATTCACTATCTAAAACCTCTTCTATTGTAGCAATTTTAACCTTACCTTTGTAATATGCATGTTCAACGTTCTTGTGCCTCCTATGCTCATGATCACTACCTTGTTCTTGGGACTCTTTAGCAATTTTAAGGATGGCTTGAAATTAGCTATTCAGGATTCCCTTAACTGAGAAACCTTGGTTGTAAGTTTAGATTGGAATTGTTGAGGTGTCAAGGCTTTCTTATGCATCCCCTCATCAAGTACAAATTCATCCTCACTATCGCAAAATCAAACCTCCCTCTTGTAGATGGAAGAATCATGGTTGTACTCCTCTACACTTTCTCTTTTTCTTAGTTCACCCTCCTCTTTGGCGACTTGATCTATTAACCTTTGTATTTGATGGGAAATTGGTTCTAACAATCACCCTTGGGCATAGACACCAATGGTTTTCCTTGTTTCATTACAAATTCCATCTACAATGTGGTGGAGTTGAGCCAATTGAGAATAACCTTGGCTAGAGCATTTGTACATCAAGGCATAGTATCGACCAATGGTGGCATCCAAGGGCTCGTGTGCTCCTTGTTTTCACCCTTGAATTTTCTTTCTTAAGTTAGACACCCAGGAGTACATTTGATACTTATCATTGAACATCTCAACCATGGTACTCCATCGTCTAATAGACTCTGGTTCTAAGGACTGGTACCAGTTCTCTGCTTCCTTGATGAGTGTCCATGCGAACAACTTTAATTTTTTCCACTCATTTTCTATGTTTTGCAAGGCACATGCATCTTGAAAACCTTGAAAATTATTTTTTGAATTAGAGTTATATACTCCTTCAAATCGAGGAATATTGTTCATGTCTAACCATTTGATCTAACCATCTTTCGCATGCCTTGTTAGGATTCTGACTACCTCTGCGATGTTAAGCATACTTTGGGTAACAAATAGAGGCTCATCAAGGCCTTGATCATGGTTCCTATGATGCCCTCTACTACCTCTTTTTTCTTGGTGACGTGCTTCTCTTGAACATCTACATCCTTGATGTTTCCTATCTTGATGGTCCCTTTGGTTATTTTGGTCCCATCGATCATTGCGCTTATTTTGATCACCCCCATCATGATATCACCTTTTACGAACACGGTCAAAGCTAGAAGAAGAATATGATGATAAAGGGGAAGAGGAAGGAGAACTAACACCACCATAGTACTTGCTGCTACCTCTTCGATGATCTCAACCATAGTCACAATTGTGCTTCTTAGCGACATCCTTGTTTTGACTTGCCCCTCTGAATCCATCTTTATCATTAGATCCCTTGTTACCAAAATCAGGATTGAGAACTATGGAGTGTAGATTCCACTTTTGACCTTCATAAAGAGAGAAGCATCATTGAGTGAAAGATCCCCAGAGAAGGGTTCCTCACTAGCTTGTTGGTACAACAGGAATGGAAAATCATTAAGTTCTTTTTCCTTCGAAAGTTCATATCGCTGCTCCAACTACTGATCTTATAGGTGTTGTGCTTCAATGGGATAATAATCCCTGGTATCAACATCTTCCACAATATATTCCCCATGGTATTCTTGAATATCATATCATGCAAGCATTTGATAAAGCATTTCAAGAGCAACACAATCGAGCGATAAGACAATGTTTCCCTCCACATCACACCACCGTAACTATTCATCCTAGTGTAAGATGAAGATGAAGTGTAGCACATACTCATTAGGATGAATATATGTAATTCAGTATTGTTGAGGCTTTGACATATAAGTGTTATCAACCTTAGGTGAAAAAGCACTCCTATGAGAAGAAGACATTTTCAGTTACAGAAATAAAAATCATAGTGTGCTTTGAGAATTTGTTGTAGTAATTGTAAAATAATATATGGCTCTTAGGCTTATTCCAATGATTTAAATAGTTTTAATAGGTCCTAGATAGTGCACAAAACAACAAAAATATCCTCAACAGTGGTGCCAATGATGAGTAGCAATGTACCCCTATGCCCAAGCATACGAATCACTAAGGTGTTACACAAGATCCAGTCGAATTTCGTGCACCTATAGTTATCTCATATAATAGTTTCTCTAAGAAGTGAAATGGCATTAAGAACATCTTATGAGGCTCAATGGTATGGTTTAAGTGTAATTGAGGCATATGAATTTTTTCTCGTTTTATATTTTATGGATGTAATCACCTACAACAAGAATAAAAGTAGAACAGAATAAAACATAAATTGTCTATTGTCTAACTAGCCTAACATAAGTAACAATCCCGCTTTCCTAAATACATATAGCACTACTGGGCTACCAAACATTAAGCATTTTTGGGTTACCAAGTACTATATGAATGCTCGAAGTGGTCATGCTCATGTTCATTAACTACTAGAAATAAATTACTTAATTGAAATGCATTAAAATAAAGAGCAAGAAAGTAAAATGCAATAAAGAAAATATTAAGCTATTCTCAATGCTACAAGGTTTTCCAAAAGAGTTCATTTTATTCCCATCACATTGCTACACTTAGGTACATCAATGCTTGAACAAAGAACCATACACACTTTAGACTCCTTCTATGGGCACTCAAAAAATATTCTAACTCTAAGGAAAATAAACTACAAGATCTTTGCTACCTTGCTTGAAAATTGAAATTAACACTATTCAAAACTTACTAAAAACTAGAGCCCAAGCACAGTATTTATACACTTGGGAAATATACCTTGATGTCGGATCCAAGCCCTGACATTGGATCCAGGCCCTAATGTTATGTACACGACATCATGGCCTTGATGTCATGGCTGACAAAATGGTGATTCATCAATTAGTTAATCAATATATCTCTTTCTATCCCAGGAGTAACATAGAATTAGGAACCACATCATATGCCTCACTTTGGATTAAACCATACATGACAAAGCTACCACTAGTTTAAGTGGGAAGACAGCAAACTACGATCAAAGTATAACGATCTTGATGCTACAACTAGTCCCATCCATAGAATTTGACAAGATCGTACATAAATGCTTGTGATTTGTATGTGATGAATCGTGATTTGCCAAGCCCCAATATTGGGTACATGATATTGAATATGTGATATCGTAGCCTGGATACAATATCATATACACAATATCATGATTCTTGTGTTAACCTATAAATACAGCACTCAGGTGCACAGGGGAGGAATCTTTTGTCAGTTTTGGAGTTAATCCTTTTTTTCAATCTTTAGACAATTTTTAGTTTTTGGTTCTTTTCTAAGTGCATGCTTGCAGTGTGATGCTTGTAATTACACAAAAAATTTGTTGAGTGTGATGTACTTGGACATGCATACGATTGACAATAAAGATTCAGATTACTCCATCATTGTAGCATTCACTTAGCTTTTAATTTTTTTTAATTATTTATCACTTATTATTATTTTCATAGTTAATATTTCTTTTATTATCATTTACTATTCCTATTGTTAACATGGAATGAGTAAGCCTTAATCACAAACATTTTAAGTGTAACTACATGGTAACCCAGTAGCGTATCGAGTAGTGCTTCGAGTGATGTGTGCTTGGTAATCCTAGAAGTAGTACACGAAGTCCGAGATGCATACAAATGATTAGGGATGGATGCTCATCATACTTAGGGTAGCTTAGATCTTATTTCCTATTGCTCATTAGCTTAATTAAGTTATTTCTTATTGTTCTTAGGAGTAGCATAGTAGTAGAAACTACATCATACACCTCACTTTGGACTAAACCATATGTGACAAAGCAAATACTAGTCCAAGTGGGAATACAGTGAACTGTTATCAATGTATAATTGTCTAGGTGCCACAACTAGTCTGTCCATAGAGTTCAACCAGATCATGCATACATGCTCGTATTTGTATGGTTGAACATAGGGGTACCTCATCACTCATCATTGGTGCTATTGCCAAGGATGGTGCTAGTTATCTAGATTAGTTATATCATACAATATCATTATAACGTATTAACGATATATCTTTCAGACAAAGAAATTAAATTCAATAAATTCACACACAATTCACAACAATGTCTCTTTCATAAGACAATGATAAAACAACATCTAGCAAGGTAATTCATTAGAGAACCAAAAAAATTTAAGATGAGGAAGAATTTTGGAGTACTCAATCTTATGCAAAAGTTTCATATGTTCATAGACTTCCTAATGATACTCAAGGACTTTTATCATCCAACTTAGACACCTCTAGTGAAGATTGGACATCCCCTAGAATGAGGATCGTAAGGCCTAGGACCTTCTCAATGGATGATAAGAGTACATCAAGGGATGATTGGGAGACTTACAAAAGTTATGATGAGTCTTCCAATTCCCTCTATTCCTCTACTCTTTCAATGTCAAGTTGTGACATGAATGACTATTCCTTAAGGGTTGGCATAAAAATAAAAATTAAACCCACAGGAAAAATTAGGAACACCAACATGAACATAGACAACATCGTCCCAATTCAGAAACTCACAACCTATTAAGTGATGATGAACCCCTGCTGGTCACTACGAGCCTAATGCATATAGTAGAGGCTATTCAAATATCCCATAGGAATTACAAGGAAATTCATCTACCCAAGCTTGATTTTAAAAAATTTTCTAAGTTCTCAGGAGGCTATGATTTAGATCTACAACATCATTTACAAGCCATATATGATGCCTATGTATGGAATAACATTGAGAATGAGTGGCAAAGGCTTAAGCTCTTTCCAATGACACTCGTTGGCCAAGAAAAAGTGTGGTACAGGTCTTTCAAACAAAATTCAATTTGTCATTAGCCTACAATGGTAAAACTCTTCAATGAAAGATATCAAACCTATGCAAGTGTGTTAGCCTTGTAGAGATAAATTCAAGATTAGAAACAAGGGCAACATGAACCCTTGGACATGGCCTTAGAAAGATATTACTCATTGTTAAACAAATGCCCAAGCCATGGGTTCTCCAAGGAAAGGCTAATGTGTTACATCATGGATCGGCTCCGTAATGAAACAAGGGAGACCCTAGGGATGTATGCCCCATGTCAACTATATGAACTATGAACCCACCAATTCCAAGAGCTTATTATGCGAGTAGTAAAAGAAGGAGAAATAGCCAAATGGGAGAATGTTGCAAAATCTCAACAAGACCAAACTCTTAAAGTAACAAAGGTCCATAATCATGAAGAGGAGAAATCAACTCACCTCGAGGAGGTGGAACCATCCCCATATTTTCCAATACTAAAATCACTAGATGAAATCAAGGCAAAGATCAATAAGATGATAGAGTGGGTACATGAAAAATGTGGAGAATATGCAAACATTATTAGAGGGAGAACCATGGAAGATAACTTTGACAACTAGAATAAACATAGAATACCAAACCTAGAAATAGGATAGAACACCATATCAATGCAATGAAAAGAAGGATTAAAGAAAATAAAGATATGGGCTTAACTGCAAATCATAAGTATCAATGCAATGTTTTCCTGTATGATCACCTCAAAGGTCAATGTCAAATCTTGTCATACCTACATGAGCATTGGGAAAGAATGCTACATCCAAATTTCATATATAAGTACTATGTTCAACTGTAGTGGAAAAACACCTAGTCATGGGGGAGGACACCACCAAACTAACCACACCCTTCGTATCACCTGAAACCAAGTGTTTATTATGTTCAACACCCTATTTCTCTAACTGGATCAACATCCTCTACTTCACCTCATCATTATCATTCTCCTGAGTATCATCAACCCATGTCTTCTCATACAAGATTACCACCACATGGTTCTCCTTACTCTTAATATTCTCATCCTTCACCTCCTTCTACATCACCACTATTTGTATTAGAAGGTTTGACACCACAACACCAACCAATGAACATTACTCATGCTTCTACTATCAACAATGGTAGGAATTCCCCACAATGTTGGAGGTGCCCTTTCTTTAGGCATGGCCATAGAAAGAGATAGCATGGCTTTGAAACCACTGCATCCTCCAACTTAGCACAAGCCCAACACTATGATGCACCTTCCTCTTCAAACTCAATGCCTCTTGTTACCTTATCTAGGCCACTAATTAACACTCCAACAACCATGCGGCCTAATGAATATAACAACGTGAGACATATTGATCCTTGCATACCATCTTATGATCACGGGTGCCACAGTGGGGTAGCTTCTTATCACATGACCACATCTTATAACCTACCTCACTATGCCTACTTTAACCAAGTGTATGAACCCCAATTTGGGTACATTCCTATCACTACATCAAAAGATGCCCAGTGGTTTGGATATGACCAAACCCCAATATTTCCAAAATGCATGGATCCTAACCTTCCATTTATTAATTCTCCCCATGATCAAAGGTTTAGTCATGGGGGATACCCCCCATTCTAACAAGAAAAATTAGTAAATCTTTTTCCTTTTCTTTGGTTTTACAATTTTTTGTTTTCTAATTTCTTGTTTTCCAATTTCTCATTTTATCTTTTTATGGGTAATCTCATCTATGAATAAAACATTCATGTAACCGATTGGTTGAGCTGTTGCTCTATGTTATCAAGTCACAAAATTACTAATTATTTGGACAATAATCCCACAACATCTATCCACCCATTCTATTAATAAGAGGTTCTTACTCTGGGTATGATGATATTCTTGTTATTATCAAAATTTAAAAGTAACTTTGTATCCATTATGCCCAGAACAAAGAGTGATGGACTAAGAGGGAATGGCAAGGATGTGACATTTAGGGGACTTATGGATTCTCTTTGGTGACATATGTATGTGCTATTCTAACAAAAAATGGAAGAGTTGTAATAAAGGCACTCAATAAAGGAACTCACTGCTATTCTAGAGGGTCCCAATGGAAAGACATACACCCATGCCTGAAGGTTGGTGGCTTCTCTAGATCACCTTTGGGAAAGAAAGAGTGCAAAAAGCAACCAAGAAAGCAAGAATAAAAGAAAGAAGAGATGTCGAAAAGAAAATCTCAAGAAAAATGTGTCGCAAACAAATTCAAATCACTCCTCCCTTGCGCAAAATTCCAAGTGACCATACACCTTGTTGTCATGTGATCTTATGGTTATTTATCATTGGGATGAAACAATGTGATTTCACTGATCAAAGGTATGGACTTGGTCTTGATCTTGGAGTGAAAGGCTAATAGTACTTTAATCACACACAACACATAGGATTCATTGTGCCTAGACTAAGTTACCTCATGTCCTGATCTCTATAATCCTTTCTGTAATTTGTCTCATCTCACAATCCAATTTCTCCTAACTTATGTCTTGTGTGGCATAAAATTCATACCTCATAGCAATGGTATTTAACATGTGTGTGTTTTGTTGCATGGGTGTGGATTGTGTTTGACCCTTCTAGTGCCTATAGATATTTTAAGGTGTGGTTATACAAGGGCATGATAGATTGGAACCTACTTTGGGAAGGACCCACTTGCGTAACTTTTGTAATTTGTACTTGTTGCACACCACCACATCATTTTATACCCTCCAAGTTTTCCATTTCCAAATCTATTCTTTCCTTTGTCATCATTTTAACTGAATTACAACCACTACATGTCCTTTTTCCTCACCTTTTTTAAAGAACTTCATTATATAACTCCACTTTATTACACTTTCAATGCCTTAATTTTCACTTGACATTACTCTAGAACTTTCAAATCTACCTCAAATCCTTCATTTTTTACTATAAAAACTCGAAAAATCATTACTTTTACTGAGTACCCTATCTTGGTGGGGATGTGATATCAGGTACCCGATATTGGGTCTGACGTAATACCAGGTACACGTTATCACATACCACATACATGATATTGCGTCAACAAAAACTATATATATAGGGGCCTCTATGCACTGCACACATC
Organism: Gnetum montanum; assembly: GCA_015680685.1. Taxonomy (NCBI): domain Eukaryota; kingdom Viridiplantae; phylum Streptophyta; class Gnetopsida; order Gnetales; family Gnetaceae; genus Gnetum; species Gnetum montanum. The sequence continues at coordinate 74,808 of MNCI01027972.1, read as the reverse complement.
ATTTTCAACAATTAATGTGGGGAGATTTGTTCAAATTTTCTTTCACAATTTTTAGCAATTTGAGAATCTAAATTTCACCGTCAATATTTCACTCATTAATGCTCCGATTTCTTTTTCGATCAAACCTAATTAAACTTGGAGTGTTTAACTTAGTCGTGGGAGAGGGGTATGGTAGAATTTTTCCATAACTTTTTCAAAATTTCCTATCGCCCAAAGGATACCATAGGGGTAAGTACTATTAAAAACTCATGTCAAACTAAGTTTCTTCCTTCACCCAAATCATTTAAATTATTATAGGAGCCACCTGAGTAAATTAGGCCCAACATTAAAACTTTTAAGGGAACTTCCTTGAAAAATGTTTAACTCTGAAATCACACTAAGTAAAGAATTAAATAATTATTAGAAGCAATGAGTAAGGTATGAGATAATTGAATTTCTTTAAATAACCTTACTAACAATCAATCTTTGTATGATTACAAATGGCCCCTAAAAGAGAACAATAAGAAGGGCCTTCTCAAAGTGCAACTAAATGCCTGAGAGGAGGCAAAGGCTAGGAACCTTATGCAAAACATGTAGAGTAGGAGGAATAATTATTCAACATCCATCTGGAAACTCCTGTCACTACACAATCTGGCCAAGCATAAGGTGGAGACGTCAAGACACTAGAATAAGGACAACATCTCATGTTGTCCCTAGAATGTGTTCAAGCTATTTGGGAAAGGTCCACATCCTCTATCATGATTGTGGAACTTAATTTTGGACCTTTTATCGAATTTGCCCCTGAACCAGTCAAGGATCTACTTAAGGGATCTCCACTATGACCTATCCTCTTGGAGAGTGGAGAATGGTATTTGGGTGAAACATATCAATTTTGGCATAATAAGGAAGAAGGCACCACTATTGATATTGGTGGAATTTCAGTAGATTTCTCCACAAAGACCATTACAGAAGTTCTAAATCTTCCAAATAAAGGACCTAAAGTTACTCATTTTTCCACTCACTTTGATGCAGATGCAAGAAAATTATGGTTAAAGAGGGCGTATCGAAAAGAAGACAAGACATCGAGAATTAACTCTTGAAGAGAGAATTTACTTTAAAATTGGCACCTATCATATTTTCCCAACAAGGAGGTTAAACAAAATTTTTACCTATGTGGCCAAAGGAAGTGCAATTTTGATGGGCAAGGTTGATGCCAACTTGCCCCATCTATATTTAACAAAAATATTAAGAAAGTTTGAAGAATGGAAGATAGGAAAATTTGCACTACCATTTCTATGTCTAATCAGGAAGCTATATCGACATGCTAAAATTCTAGGGTACACCAATGATGTCCTTAGAAGAGCTCAAAATGCTTCATATGTTGAATTACTCAAGCCAACAGCACTAAGAAAAGATGTTGGGGAGATGTTGGAGCCTAAACAAGAACAAATAGTTGGGCCCACAACACCTCAAATGGTAGGTCCTAACCAATGTCTAGACATAAGGCTCAACCAACAACAAGAAGCAAGGCCTAGCATGCAGCCCACATGCCAACAAGACTAACAACTGCTACCACCACCGTAAGGTTACCGACCATCAATGAGCCATCTTAGGACCATCGTAGAGACATTCAATTGGGGAAGCAAAGATGAGGCCAATCTCTTCAAGGTGATCAATGATGTTGTACAACCCACCATATCAATCGATCCTATAAGGGGTGAGGTCTCAATTCAAATAGGAGGAGGGGAATCGCACTAGTCATAACAATTCTTTGGAAATGCTACATCATTTCAAGTACAATTAGAAACTCATGAAGGTGCCACAGTGATGTCATGAAACACAAAGATGTAGTTAAAGTAGTAGAGGTGGTCGTGGAACACATCAAAGAATCATTTAACATCCTTGTTATGCCATTGACAAATTTCATAGGAGCATGTGATGCTCAAGTTCTACCCAATACCTCAATGACTCATACGAAACATGAGGATGCTTTGGATTACTTACTGCAAACAGAACAAGTAATGACGTCCTTGTTTGACATACCCTAAGATGTCATAGCAGCACAATCAGACATCATTTTCACTAAAGGGAAGCTGATCATGGCTGATATTATGACTGAACATGCAGAAGATGAGTTGTGAAGACTCTAAGAAAATTTCATCACCCTACAAGCTAAACAGTGGGATCAGTCCCAACTTGTTGCAACCGATCAATTAGAATCATTTAGGACATAGTAGTTAAATGAATTGTTAGTGGAGAATAAAAGGGTGGCAATGAAAAAAGAGAAGGCTGATTGGGATGCTTCAAAAGCACAATCTCAGACATATGCACATGTTAAAGCTCTCAAGTCCTTACAACAAGAAAATAAACTCCTTGTGGAAGATGATGTGTAGACGTTCCACAATTAGGAGATTGATCTCATCCTTTTATTTATTCTAAACAAGATGAGATCCTAGTTATCCATGGTTATCCATATCCATGCTTATCCATACACATGATTATCTCATCCATAAATAAGATGATAAGGATCATTCCCATGATTTTAGAGACTCATGCTTATCTCTTCAAATCCATTCTTGGAAGGATCCAAGTCTATATAATTGTAGCAGCACATATTCATAAACATATAGATTTTGGATTAACAAATTGTAAGTGTGTTTTTTGTTCTAAAAAGGTTCTTTAATTTTTTTTAGCATAGATAGTAGATCCAAGGCCCTTTAGATTCAAATTTCTCATTTGGTATTAGAGCTCAGTTAGCTCAGATTCTTGACAATAGATCTCTCCAAAATGACCCAAAATAATGGATCCATGTCTCTCCAAATTCCTATATTCAATGGAGAAAATTATGAATATTGGGCAATCAAGATGAAGACATTTATGATCTCATAAGATCTATGGGATATTGTTGAAGGTGGATTTCAAGATTTTGATCAAGATACATTTCAAGCCCTAACAGAAGATGAAAAGAATGAAGTCAAGAAGCTTCGTAAGAAATATGCAAAAGCATTATTCATCATTCAATCTGGGTTAGATCTAACAATCTTTCCCAAAATCATCATGCATCCAACAAGCAAAGATGCATGGGATGCACTGGAGATTGCATACAAGGGATCATTAAAAGTTTGTGTTGTCAAGTTACAAGCTTTAAGGAGATATTTTGAATCTTTTCACATGCTAGACTCAGAGAATATTGATCAATACATGAGCCGATTTCAACAAGTTTGAAATGAACTTGAATCTTGTGGAGAAACACTTGAGGAAAGGAATACTATTGAAAAGATCCTTTGAAGTGTGACCCGACAATATGATCCCATTGTCGTGACTATTGAAGAAGCAAGACATCTTAATAAGATGGCCATGGTTGAGCTCGTAGGAAGCTTGAAGACATATGAGCAAAGAATTGATGATCATGAGGATTCAATAGCAAATGCATTTCAAGCACAATTCCAGAGATCATTTAATCAAAATCAAAATCAAGGATCCTCAAGTGGATCCTCATTCAAATGATGTGGATGCGGTTGTGGTAGATCCAGAGGTTGTGGTTATGAAAGATCAAATCAATCAATTGAACATAAGCATTGTGATTTCTATGGTACTAACACCCACAATACTCATGAATGTTGGTCTAGGAAGAAGCATGAAAAGAAAGGCAAAGAAAAAATTGCAAAAGATGAAGATCACCACAAGAATCACCAAAAAGGTGAGTAATTGTTTTATACTAAAGAGGAGGAAGATCACCTCCTAATCTCTACAAAGACATCAGATGCTAGCGACAACAACACGTGGTATGTTGATAGTGGGTGCAACAATCACATGACTGGGAACAAGAAACTCTTCTCAAGTCTAGAAACATATGATGGAAAGGTCACCATAGGTAATGGAAAGAAGTTAACCATTGCTAGGATTGGATTGCTTACCTTCACAACCACGCAAGGTAACAACTATGTTATTTCCCATACCTACTTTGTTCTAGATCTTTCAAAGAATTTATTAAGTGTGGGACAATTATGTCACAATGGGTATCGTGTTGCATTTGAAAAGAATGTTTGTAAAATCTCTAAAGCTGATGATGATAAGGGTATTTCCATTATCCCTATTAGCAAAAATCAAATGTATAAGTTGTAGATACAAAAGAATGTTCAATGCCTCACTGTCACTGACGACATTGCATGGTTGTGGCATGCTCAATTAGGACATGTAAACTTTGGCTCAATGGACCACATGTAGAAAGAAGGACTCATCAGAGGTATGCCAGAATTTTCTTTTCCCAATAGTCATGATTGTGGCATATGTCAACTAGGAAAAATCACAAAATTATCATTTCCTAGGAAAGAACATAGATCTCAAGAAAAATTAGATTTAGTTCATATGGATTTATGCAGTCCCATGCAAGCATTGAGCCTAGGAAAAAATCCCTATATGTTAATCATCATGGATGATTTTTCCATATTTTCTTGGGATTATTTTATGAAATTAAAAGATCAAACATTGGGATTGTCTAGAGAATTCAAGGTGGCAATAGAAAATCAAAGTGCCAATACAATCAAGCAAATCCAAACAGATCATGGTGGTGAATTTTTGTTGCAAGAATTTGAGGAATTCTACAAGAAGAATGAAATTATTCATCAAACTACCACATCCTATGCACCCCAACAAAATGGAGTAGTTGAAAGGAAAAATAGAACCATGGTTGAAATGGCTAGGTGTTTACTGCAACTGTCAAACTTAGTAGATACGTTTTGGGTAGAAGCTTGTGCAACATCGATTTATCTTTTAAATAGAGTTCCTTCCAAATAAATTCATAATAAAACATCCTATGAATTCTAGCATGGTTATACACCTAATATTTCACATTTGAAAATCTTTGGTTCACCCTGCTATGTGCACATCCCTACACAAAATAGACAAAAATTAGATGGCAAAGCTATGCCTTGTATTTTCATTGGATATTCTCCCACATCTAAAGCTTACAGGTGCTATGATTAAAACAATCACAAGGTCATTGATTCCCATGACATCAATTTTCTGGAACAGGACTACATTGACCACAATCTATTTTTTCCAGCAACCAAAATGTTTTGTGCAAGCCCCAGCACCAGTGCGTTTTTTTGAGCACCCTCCAAGCTATTCTCTTGCCAACGCCAAACCCACTCCAGTGATGCCAGGCTAGCACCTATCGTAGGACTCTTCTACCACATGGGGATGTCCTTCCCAGAATCGCAGACACCATGAGAACTATGTGACTCCTAGGCCCAATGGACCCCCATTTCCCCAAGGTCTATCTCACCTATTTTCCATGCATTGGTGCCTCTCCTTCCTCATTGGCGCTCCCTCCATTCCATGCAACAATGGCCACGCATCAATTTCGGTGCCCCAGCTCCATTTTTTTTGTTCCTAAGTCATCATTCCCTCTAGTTGCCAATTCCATTATTTTGGTAGCATCCAATCCACATTTCTTGTATTTTCCAGCATACAATCTACCCTTTTTGGACTCCCTTCCATCCACCATTCTATCCAATGCTGCTCCATGTAAGCCTCTAATTCCATATGCTTCTACGTCAACATCTACACACATTTTCCTTCCTCTTTCTGCTTTCTTTTCCGCAAAAACTCCCTCCCCAATCTGGTCAATAGCCGCGCCCTACCAAGTCCCTCCCTCTACGCCAACCATGACTCCTCCCCGATGGTCATCTTCTTCCTCATGGATGGCTCTCTCACCCAGCCTTCCAAATGCTAGATTTGAATTTTCACCAATGCCTAACCTATAGTCATTCTTACCAGCACCATGTCTAGCCAACCTAGGATGATACAGATGTTGCCACTACTCTCTTCTCCAACGTGGGTGATGACTTCTACGTGTTGCTTACGCCGATGGGGGAGAGCTTTGATGGTCTAGCAAAATCATACACCATTTTCGAAGTTGCATTGCATGATCATTGGATTGCAACAATGGAATGTTAGCTACAACAAATCAATAAAAACAACACTTGGAGTCTAGTTCCTCATCCCTCTGGTAAACCTGTCATCGGCTTAAAATGGATATTCAAACTCAAGAGAAATCAATATGGTGAACTAGACAAATTCAAAGCTCACCTAGTTGCCAAGGGCTATCTCCAATAGCAAGGCAAAGACTTTTCTAATAACTTTGCTCTTGTTTCATGAATGGAATCTATGAAAATCTTTCTAGCTATTGCTGCACAAGCTGGCTATCTGGTATATCAATTGGATGTAGCATCTGCATTCCTCAATGGCATTCTAAATGAAGAAGTCTATGTGGAACAACCCCCAGGTTTCATTGATGAACGAAAACAAGATCATGTGTACAAGCTTCATAAAGCTTTGTACGGGCTCAAGTAAGCTCCACGTAAATGGTATGCACGTATTCATTCATTTTTCATCCAAGAGGGATTCATCCATCTTCAGTCCCAAACTACAATTTACAAAAAGTNATTCATCCATCTTCAGTCCCAAACTACAATTTACAAAAAGTTATCTAGAGATGATTTTATTTTTTTCTGTCTATATGTAGATGATTTAATTTATTTTTCATCTACAATTGCATTAGGAAATGATTTTCTTAATGCTATTCAAAATGAGTTTGAAATGTCTAATCTAGGGAAAATGTCATATTTTTTTGGTTTTCAAGTAATCCAGAGAACAAAATCATTTCCATATGCCAAATGAAATTTTCCCATTCCTTAGTTGAAAATTTTGACATGATTAACAGTAATCCCTCAGACACACCACTATCCCTTGGTATAAAACTTACCAAGAGTGATAAATCTCCTTCAATCAATCCGTCACTATACAGATCCCTAGTTGGTGGTTTATTGTATCTCTCCAATACTCATCTGGATATTCAATATGTTGTCAATTACCTTTCTCAGTTCATGCAAGATCCACATGAATCACATTGAAAAGCTGCAAAATGAGTTCTACATTACCTAAGAACTACAACAGATTTTGTGATCACATTACATTGACATACGAACTTCAAGGTATGAGGATACACTAATGTAGATTAGGGAGGTGACCTTGACGATCAAAAGTCAACTTCTAGTTTTTGTCTCTTCTTTGATCCATCACTTATCTCTTGGGGATCAAAGAAGCAGTTTTCAATTGCACTCTCAACAGCCGAAGCAGAATACATAGCTACATCAAGTGTTGCTTCTCAGGCCATGTGGATTCACTCTATTTTCACTAAAATGGGATTTACACTTGATCCTCCCATTCGCTTATACTATGATAGCACAAGTGCTATTGCAATGGCTCACAATCCAATTTAGCATAGGCGTACCAAGCACATTGATATCAAGCATCACCATCTCAAAAGCCTGATCCAAGACAACATCCTCAACATGGAACATTATGCAACTAAAGCACAACTAGCAGATATTTTTACCAAGATTCTGAGCCATGAGAGATTTGCATCCTTTAGAAACCTACTTGGAGTGGAACCCCTTACCATCATTGGGGGGGTTTGTGGAAGATGATTGTAGATGTTCCACATTATTAGGAGATTGATCTCATCCTTTTATTTATTCTAAATAAGATGAGATCCTAGTTGTCCATGGTTATCCATATCCATGCTTATCCATACCCATGATTATCTCATCCATAAATAATATGATAAGGATCATTCCCATGATTTTAGAGACTCATGCTTATCTCTTCAAATCAATTCTTGGAAGTATCCAAGTCTATATAATTGTAGTAGCACATATTCATAAACATGTAGATTCTGGATTAATAAATTGTAAGTGTGTTTTTTGTTCTAACAAAGTTCTTTAATTTCTGTTTAGCATAGATAGTAGATCCAAGGCCCTTTAGATTTAGATTTCTCACTCCTTTTTGCTAAAAATCTTCAGTTGACAACAGTTGAAAAATAGAAAAACATTCTTAAAGAAAGTTTCCAACAAATGTGAGAACAACTAATAAGAGTCAACCAAGATATAAGTCACTTAGCTAGAGAAAATAGAATCCTCTCAATGAAGGAGGTACACGCCATCCAACAAAAGACAACCATTGAAATAAGCACATGGCAAAATGAAGCTAAGAGGCATGAAAAATTAAAGAAGCACTTCCGTGACTAGGTGGGAATGTATAAGGAAATCATCAAAAAAAGATTCGTATGCCTAAGAACCACATTAATTCTTTTAGTGCTCAACACACTAATTGGCAAGCCATATAAGATACTTATGCCTTCATCCACCAAGTAGAATTGAAAAGTTAAGACCTACAGATCCAAGAAATCATAAAGTACATGGAGTTGGCAAATCTACAATATGCCAACTTGGCCATGTTAATAGTAGGATGCCTGAGAACTAAGCTAGAGAAGCAAGTAGCTACCACCTATGCTAAATCTGAGATAGAGTTTGTAGAACACAAGAAGACATTGCAAAGACTAAAGGTAAAAAACTTTGAATTAGAGATGGTAAAGGCTAGCTACAAAGGCCAAAAAGATGTATTAATAGAATTGGCTCGATAACTTATGGATTATCAAGAATTCAGAGAAAAAGCCAAAGCCTATGAGGAGGAACGACGGCTGTTTGTAGCATGGTATGTCAAAGTCAATCAGATGTACCTACAACTATTGTGCCCATGGAAAGTGTTGACTCCATAAAACATTTGAACATTAGCATGGATGGCACATGATCCTCAGATAGAGAAGGAAAAAATTCAGGGTCTCCTTCAAAAGTATCCATTTCAAAAGCCTGGAGCATAGGATAAAGAAAAGAAGCCCATGGAGGAGCCACCACCACTAGGAATCACATGAGTTCCACAAATTTTGTATTTTGTGTTGGTGTCTAGATTTTTTTTTATCTAGTCCCACACTATGACATAAAATAGTCAATGGTCATTCAATAATCCCATACCTATCCACTTCTTGTAATCAAATGAACTTGTTCCTCATTTTGTATGACTCGAGAATGAGTTTTTATTCAATCATGGGGGTATGATGAATCGCAGTTTGTCAAGCCCTGATATCAAGTACATAATATCAGGTACACGATATCATAGCCTAGATACAATATTGTATACATGATATCATGATTCCTGTGTTAGCCTATAAATACAACACTCAGGCACATAGGGGGCGAGTCTTTTGTCAATTTTGGAGTCAGTCCTTTTTATCAGTCTTTAGTCAATATTTCAATTTTCAGTTCTTTTCCAAGTGCATGCCCATAGTATGATGCTTGTAATTACATGGAAACTTTGTTCGAGTGTGATGTACTTGGACATGCACACAATCAGCAATAAAGATCAAGATTACTCCATCATTGCAACATTCACTTAGCTTTTAATTTTTTTAATTATTTATTACTTATAGTTGTTTTCTTAGTTAATATTTCTTTTATTTTCATTTACTGTTCCTATTGTTAATGCGGAATGAGTACACCTTAATCACGAAGATTTAAGTGTAACTACGTGGTAGCCTAGTAGCGTATCGAGTAGTTCTTTGAGTGATGTGTGCTTGGTAATCCCAGAAGTAGTACACAAAGTCCAAGATGCGTACGGATGATTAGGGACATATGCTCATTGCACTTAGGCTAGCTTAGATCTTATTTCCTATTGCTCATTAGCTTAATTAAGTTATTTCTTATTGTCCTTAGGAGTAGCATACTATTAGAAACCATATCATACACCTCACTTTAGACTAAACCATACATGATAAAGAAAATACTAATCCAAGTGGGAAGACACCAAACTGCGATCAACGTATAACTGTCTAGGTGCCACAACTAGTCCGTCCATGGAGTTCGACCAGATTGCGCATGCATGCTCGTATTCATATGATTGAGCATAGGGGTACCTCGCCACTCATTAGTATGGTTGAGCATAGGGGTACCTTGCCACTCATCACCTAGATTATATGGACAACCTCCTTTTCATCTCCTTTTACATCCTTATATTGTCCTTTATCTTTAATACCAAATGAATTTTTAACATTTTCTCCTCTCCTAAATGAATCTTCATGAACATTAAATATGGCATCCAATTATTCTAAGCTATCAACAACCATCTTAAGAACATTCATGGAATCTTTCATATCTTTGTTTAATGATTAAACTAATATTTTCATGTCTTTAACTATTTTAAAAAATTCCTACACTACATTTTGATAGCATAAACATTTAGGATTAATATATTAAGTTTAGAATTTGTAATGTGTAATCTTGTAACCAAACAAGATAAAAAATGAATTTCACATTGAAAATAATATGTGAAATGTAAAGCATAGTGGCTATTTAAGATACATGAAATAATGCATCCAAAGGTTAAATGCTTGTAATTGTATCAAATATTAAATAACAAAACTAAATTAATGTTAGTTAAGATAAACAACTAAAATATTATATTATAACACTATGATGGTATAACATATTATTCATGATCATAACTAAGAATGATATTACAATTAAAATAGGAAAAATAAAATGAGATGAAGAAACTAAATATCATCAACACCCACTATCAAAAAAAAGCATGAATTTTATTACACACATTGTAAATTCAATCCTTTTACACTTTTTTTGAAATTTTTAACACTTAACAATTTAGTAAAACTATCAACAAGTTGATCATTGGTGTTAAAATAGATTAGAGAAATGAATCTTTAAACAAAGGTATGGGTGATGTAATGCATAATAATTGTGATATATTTTTTCCTCTCATGCAAAACTAGATTGTTAATCAACTTGATAACACTTTGATTATTACAAACGATTGTGATCACTAATGAAATATAATTCTTTAGCTCTATGAATAGTTGATGAAGCCACTTCAATTCAATAATAAGATTTACTAAAGTATTATATTCAAATTTTTTGAAAGATAGTAAGACTATCCTTTCTTTGATTAACCACCATGAGATTATACTTCCATAATATTTGACAAGAAAGCTAGTAGTAGAACACCATGAAGATGCATCATCCCCATGGTCTACATCTATATACCCTTCCAAATCAATTTTTTAAGGATAATCAAAATTTAGTCCATAGTTAAATATACAACTCAAGTAGCTTAGTATACCCATGGCTAAATTTAGTTATAAATTGGTTGGTTTATAATTATTCAAATAAGAAATTTACTAAATAAGAAATATCTTGTTAAGTATTCATCAAACAAATTAAATTTCTAAGCAACTTTTAATACATCATGGGGTTAGGAATGGGTTCAATCATCTATCCATGGTGTATTTCCTATTTCCAATGATGTTGATCTTGGCTTACAATTCATCATATGATATTCCTTCAATAAGTCCAAAATATACTTCATCTAATTCATTTGTATATGATTTAATGACTAATGAATTTCAAAACCAATAAAATAACTAAGTAGGCCTAGGTTTAACATCTTGAAATCTATTTTCAACTAATTTTTAACTTGATTAATTATTTGAGCATTCCTGCTAGAAATTATAATATAATATTATTATTACTATCCTCTCTAAGTCTTTTATCTTTGTAATGTAAAGATTGAGATCTTTATTTAATTGTTTGAAACCCAATTCATGTACAAAATCATTAAACTTTATGTACTATTTTCAAGAATATTTCTTTAATCCATACAAGGATTCTTTTAGTCTATAGACATAATTAGAAAATGTAGGATTTGCAAAGTCTTTTGGCNTACAAGGATTCTTTTAGTCTATAGACATAATTAGAAAATGTAGGATCTGCAAAGTCTTTTGGTTGATACATAAAGATTTTTTCTTATAGATCTCCATTCAAGAATGCATATTTAACATCAAGCTAAGATAATTTCCAATCATAGGAAGCCACTATGGATAGGATACATCATAAGCTTTCTTGTTTCATGATGGATGAAAATGTTTACTTGTAATTAATATCTTTTCTTTGTGAAAAACATCTTACAAACAATCAAGATTTATATTTTTTCATTATGTTATCATCCTCTCTTTTTATATGAAAAATCCATTTACTTGTTAATATCTTCATTTTATGTGAACTTTTACTAGCTTTCATGTATTATTTTTCATTAACATATTATATTCTTCCTTTATTGTAAAATACCAATCTTCACTTTAGATAGTATCCTACACACTAATAGCTACACTTCAAATATTAATTTTAAATCAATCAAATTATAATAATCTTTTACAACTAACATTTCCTCACTTGTAAGCCTTTTTATTAGCATTTTAATAACATACTCCAACTTTGTTGATCTTAAATATCTTAATTGATTTTTAAACAATTATGATTTTCACTATTCATAAGAATTCATAAGATTTGAAATCTTATTATTCCATATTTTGTATCATGATCTTCTTACAAGGTCACAAAAGATCATGAGTCAATCTTTGATTTTCTAAGGATCACCATAGAAACATTAGCAAAGTCTTAAATCATGACATCTCTAACATTTGAAATAATTTATTAAATAACACATCATAAGATGCTATAATTTTGTGATTCTTAATGTCTTACACTCAGTAGGCCTTGTAATCTAAGAAATAACTAAGCAATTCTACCATCACCTTGGGGTTTAATTTACAATGGTATGCTCATGGGATATGAATATAATATGATTTTCCAAAAGGATGATGATGAGATATTACCACATTCTTATTTTTTAAGAATTTTTTAATTAAATAACTTTCAAATCTATAGTTGGAATTATATTCATAACGTGAATAGAATAATATGTTACTTCTATCCATAATGATTTTGGTACTTGTACATCATGCATCATACACCTTAGCATCCCTATTATTGACCTTCTCTTTTTTCTACAATACCATTATACTACAATGTATACTGNGCATCATACACCTTAGCATCCCTATTATTGACCTTCTCTTTTTTCTGCAATACCATTATACTACAATGTATACTACATTATAAATTTCTATTTTATACCATTGTCACTATAATATTATTTTAAACTCATTTAAATTATACTGACCACCACCATGACATCTTAAAATCTTTTTTTCTTATTTTCCTATATTTCAGTCCTTATATTTAAGTGTTTAAAATTTTCCAACACTTCTGAATTATGTGTTTAACCATAAATCCATGTCATTTAACTAAAATCATCCACAAAAATTATGAAGTACCTTTCATTTTGTATACCTTGTGATGAGAATGAACCACATATATCTAAATGAACAATTTCAAGTGGTTCTAATGTTTTTATTTCATAGCAACATGGTAAGGATAGATGGTATATTTTCTTAATTTTGCATGATTCATAGTCTAAATCTTGATTATCGTCAAATTTGAGAATTTCATGATAAAATTAATACATTTTATTTCAAGTTTTAACATTCACATGTCCAAGCCTTAAATGTAGTTTCTTTGATCTAACACATACTTTCAACTTGGTTATCTAAGATTTTTGAATATATCATTGCATGGTACACTATAGATCAAAATATCATTCTTATGGTATATAACATAATAGGAAGTATCATGATCATTTGTATCAAATAAAACACACTATCATGAAGAATTCTTTATTGTAACTAATATTTTTAAATTTTAGACTAGAAATAATTAGGTCCTCACTTTTAGTAATTTATATTAAATATATTTCCCTAATTACTCTGAAGTATAGTTTTGCTTTATTCTTGATATTTAATAACAAGTACAAATTGCCATTAAAATGTCATGAGGCACTAGAATTGATATACATAAAATAATCTAAGATATCATTACTCATATTGAGGCCATTAAAATCTATGATGGGAGGTTGTATATTCTATTTTACAACATTAGTAGGCCTAGGTTTAGAATTAGATTATTTTTTATTTTCCTTGTTGAGTTTATTAACCCTATTTTCAACAAATCTATTTTCTTGTCCTTTTGTCATGATCTTAGCTTTAGGTTTATTTGGATTATCATAATAGTGATTAGTTTTATGACTATCCTCATTCTTACAAATATGACAATACCTCATTATTGTCTATATTTTCTAGTCATTTTCAGCCCTTTCCATTGTCACTTCAGAGGTTTATTTTTCATTAGAGGCATATGTGTTTATCGCATCTTTCTTTTCCAATACCTTCACATACAACTCTATCATGGTGTATGTTCTTTCGCCATTCTTCACAATTTGTTTAAAAATGTCATATAATGGTGGCAAGTATCTCAACAAATAGAAGTTAATTATCTCATCTATCACCTGAGCATTTTACCCTTGGAGACCAACCTATAATGCATAAATCTTCTATGCAAGCATTATAATGAATTCACCTTCTTTCAACTTTAAGGAGTTTAACTAAGTTTTTAGAGATTCTAGTATGGACTCATTCTTAACTTTAAAGGTCTCATCAATGTTCTTCCAAATTTTGTATGTAGAATCTTGTTTCTTCTCTAGTTGCACAAATTCTCAAAACACACTTAAGATAATCACCATGTGTACCATCTTTTTTTTTTATCAACCATGGCATTTTTGACCAAGGTTTCTTTAGGAACATTCCATCATAGTAAAAATCTCATATGAAGTTTTCATATATTGTAATTTAATGTATTCAACACTTGAATATTATAGAATGGGGTGGAAGTTCTTGCCTTTATCATGGCTATATAGAAGGCATACTACCAATTCTTAGGAGTCACTCTTCAATTTTTAAGATTACTCATTGACCCACATTAATACAATGTTAAGTTTAAAAACTACAAAGAGTAATCTTGTAGTTGGACTAGGAAAAAAAGAAACATTACACTAAAAATAATATGTAAAATGTAAAGTGTATTAACTCTTTAAGATACATGAAACAATGCATCCAAAGGTTAAACCATTATAACTACATCTAATGAGGTGTCCAATGGTAATTTGTAAGTCCATTGTAAGCCCTCAATTTGAAATGTATTTGATATGCCATGTGTTTGTAGTCTAGCATTTTCAATTGAGACTCTTGATCTTTCAAGATGTATCATTTCCTCCTATGTCGTACTTTGAGGTTATGTACATGATTCTACACTTTTTATGATGATTTTGACTTAATTCAGATGTTCTAGATCCTTTTAGCATGCTCCTTGAGATTCTAACTCTTACCTGGGACTTAACACACAAAGTGTAATTTTCAAGAGATATGTGAGGGAGGGGGAGGGGAAAGTGGGGGATGAGGGAAGGGAAGGGAAAACTGGTGGATGAGGGGAGGGAAGGGGTTTGTTGACTACCCTACATTAATACACCTCTTACATCAATAGAGGGACATTGATGCATCCCCCCCACCCCCCAAGTCTTGGTTACCTTATTTTGTCTTCAATTTGACCAAGATTAGCTTAGGCTATGTTGACAGACTTCCATTGATGCCTAAATGTTAATGAATGTTCTTCATTTCTATGTGAAAACTATAAATACATGGGATAAGCTCTCATATTAAACTTACTCATATCATAAGCATAATCTGGATTTTCTTTAGACTTTTGGCATCAAGTTTGTGTGGATAGCTCTTCCCCCTTTGGATAAGTTGATTCCTTTCCTTGTCTTGTATGTGTTTTAAGTTGTCATTTTTACAAGTGCAACTAAACTTTATCAAAGTACTACCTAGCTTACATAGCCCAGAAATGTTTGATTGATGTGGATTCTAATGTTTGCTTGGAGAATAAACCTCATGATTTTCCCTTTTTTCACTATTGATGCCTTAAACATAAAAACAATAAAAATGTTTATTTAATTTCCATTTGATTAAGCAGCAATGATTCATTCCCTTTTTAAGGAGGTCACAATTGTAGGGCATGGTGTTAGGCCATCGAGGTTGTCACTAAGAGCCATTTTATTGCATTTCATGTGTGTTGTTATATATGTCCCCATGAGGGATTGCAACATGAGCATTGTGACTTTCCCCATAAGGGATTTCAACGCATGTGTATTTATGTTTCTTATAAATATAAAATTCCTTAAAACTATAAATTATAAAATTATAAGTATTTTTTCTACCTCTCTATTATGGCAACATAGGTTCTCATTGTATCATATGTATTATAATCTCTTTTATATTTATTCAATGCAATGATATACATTAGTGTTCTTGGTAATCCATTCAACATTATCTTTGAAACTTACAACCAAATCACACTATGTTTTGTATGATATATCCCATTGGTCCATGTCCAAAACTGGTGAGACCTCTATCAGTATCAAATAGGAAATAAAAAACATCATTAATGTTACTTACGATAAACAACTTGAATATTTTATCATAACCCCATGATAATGATATTATTAGAACATTGTGATGGTGTAACATATTATTCAAGATGATAACTAAGAATGATATCATGATCAAAATAGGACAAATAAAATAAGATAATGATTTTTAATATCTTTAACATGTTTCTCCAAAAATAGTGAGCCTCTAATGCTAACATTTTAACTCAATGTTCTATAGATTTTGACTTTTAAAAAAATTGAGAATCATGTCAAAAAAATGAATCAAGGAGATATGATTAATTTATCATCTTTTACTCATTCTGGAACAATTTCAGGTAGCATAAAATCATTTATATCTCAAATCCTATGTCTCCCAAATAGTATATCTTTATAGGAAATTTATACTAATTATAGCCACATTTTTAAGCATTCAAATGCAACTAAAATAGCATGAATATATTATGAAATTAGAGACGTATGATTGAAATGGTGACCATAACTCTTTCTATAAATATAAATGTAAATATAATATTATATGGTGATGATACTTGATGAAGAAAAGGTTATGAATGTAAAAATTAATGATTGTTTATGAATTATTAATGAAATAATAATGAATGTTAAATGATGAACAAAAAATTATTGATGAGAGTATTGATGAATGATGGAATTATTAGAATGATGAATGATAAATTTCATAATCAAGTCATGCTTCATTCTTTCAAGTCAAAATACAACATAATATGCCTATATATTTAGACGCATTTGATGAGGCCATAATAACTTTAGATAGGACAAATATTTTTTTCATAGAAAATGTGCTAGAAGTTGAGACATGAGATTGGAGTCATTCTATTATTACATCCACCCATCAATATTTTAATAAAATAGAAAATAAAATTATTTTTCTATTTTATCTTAATGAGAAAAAAACGTAAAATGGAAATTACAAGGCTTTGATCCCTTGGTTACAAAAATTCTAATATGTCTTCTCTTAATCTTTAACTTTTGGCTTTTGACTTCATGTCTTCTCTTATCATGCTATATTTTCTTATGTAAATATGTCATCCTATAACCTCTAAATTTTGGCTTATGATATTTATTTCTTATTCTAAGTTGGAATCCACAACATGGATATAAAAATTAATTGAAGTACAATAAGTTCAATTGCATGATAGAACCAACAATTCTTCCTTTAGTGTGCATCTTGGAGCCATTCTAACTTATTTTTATATTTTTTCAATCTTTAGTTATCTTGGAAACTTGATTAATATCTTTAATCATGGTCATTTTTGGCTAATTGTCTAATTTTAATATTAGCCTCTATCATTTGTTTATTAATTTTTAGTTTCTTCTTTCTTTGTCTAGCATTTTTATGATAATGGATAAGATCCTTTAGGTACTTGATCACTTGATGATGTAGATGAAGAAATGTTAATATTCTTCATATCAATGTTGACACTCTTCTTTCCTTTTTGACTATCTTTGAATGGAATTTCTGATTTCATGGTATTGAAAGCTACCAGTTCTTTATTGAACAAATTTTTCAAACATAAATTTAAATCATCTACCTTATCTATCTTGTTTAAAGGCACTTTTTATATTTATGATAACTTGAAATGATTTAGATTTTAGATTTTGGAACTAATTCTATGCTAAAATTTAATTGTAA
Source organism: Gnetum montanum (assembly GCA_015680685.1). Lineage (NCBI taxonomy): Eukaryota > Viridiplantae > Streptophyta > Gnetopsida > Gnetales > Gnetaceae > Gnetum > Gnetum montanum. The sequence goes on along the minus strand of MNCI01027972.1, from coordinate 57,026 downwards.
TGTTTTTGAAACTTTTCTTTAGTATTATTATTTTGATAAATTTATTCAAACTTCATTTTTAAATATCAAGTTATAATCATCATTTATCCATTGATTGATTGACAACAATAATTTTTGGAGATTAAATGCACAATAGACATCTCTAATTTTAAAGTGATTATCAAAGTTCAAGTTGATGTTGATTATACTATTTTCTAGTATCTCTAAGTTTCTTCCATCCTCAAATTGAAATTTTCCAGGGCTACTTTTGAATGTGATATCAATAAGGTTATTTACTCTTGCTGTCATATGGTTTGTGCATCCACTTCCTAACAACCACATACTTGATGGAATTTGTTTATTTGAGGGGAAGAAGACATGAAATATTGTTTATTCTTTACCTTTTGGTATTAACCCTCCTTTATTTTTTGTATCCTTGCCTTGTTTATCATTAGTCTTTAATAATTTGTATTCCATCATGGAATTTTCATCTTTTATTTCTACTTTTTCTTTGTCTTTTGAATTTTTAATGAATTCTTGAATAAGATCCTCTCTTCTTTGTTTCTTAATTTTAATGGTTGATTCTTCAAAGTGTTGTGCCTTTGATTTTACCTTAGAAATATTTACTTTTCTTTTTGCTTCAACATGGTGATTCTCTTCTTTGCTTTTTGATGTCTTAGTGTCTTCTTTCTATATTTTAGTTATACCCTCCTTGAGTTCAAATTTATGTAGAACAAATTCTCACACTTCATTATTGGTTTTTAAACTTAATATTGAATTTATAATATTATCACAATTTTAATTTTATATAATACCTTTTTCCACTTCTTCTTTCTTTGCTATATTTTCAAATTTCATCTTCATATTTTTATTCATGTTTCTTAGTTTTATAATGGTATCATCTATCATGTTTTAAGCATCATTAAAATCTAATAGCATCATTATCAACATTTTCATAATTTAAAAGTTTTGGTGCCATTAGAAATAATGTTGCACCTCAAATAATTATTGTCTCTCTCCCATGGCGTCATCCTACAACTCTTATGCTATTATTAGAATTCCAGGAACTGGAAGAAACACTTGATTCTCTTGAATCACAAATTTTTAGTTAAATAAATTCATATTTCTAGAATCTTTAAAAAATTACCTACAATTTGGAGAAAATAATCAAAGAAAAAGATATTCAAAAATCAAAGTTATAATAAGATCTTCTCAATCTATTAAAAGTAGTAATGATCTGAGAGCATAAGTGTTTAGGACTATTTCTCCCAAAATAATGAGTCTCTAATGCTACCATTTTAACTAAATTTTCCTATGTATTTTGGCTTTTCATGAAAACAAGAATTACATCAAAAAAGTAAGGAATGTAGAAGATATGATTAATTTATTATCTGTTTCTCGTTTTGGAATAGTTTTAGATAGCAAAAAATCATGCAAATTTTAGAGCATATATCTCCAAAAAAAATATCATATATTTACATGGCATTTTTATTAGTTATTTCCAAGTATATTTTCTTCAACATTCAACTAGAAACAATTAAAAAGGTTATGAAATAAGAGAGATATGATTGAAATGGAGACTACTGCTTTTTCTAAAAATATTAGCATAAAAATAATATTTTATAGCGATAATTCTTAATAAAGAGAAGGTGGTGAATGTGAAAATTAATTATTTTTGGTGAATTATTAATGAATGTTAAATTATGAATGAAACAATATTAAAGAGAGAATTTATGGATGATGGAATTATTGGAATGATGAATGATTAATTTCATAATCAAGTCATTCTTCTTTTATTCAAGTCAAAATACAACATAACATGCCTATGTATTTATAGGTATTTGATGGGGCCATAATAGCTTCAAATGGAACAAGTCCTTTTATTTATTGAAAAATGTGCTAGAAATTGAGAAGACATGTGAGATTGGGATCATTATATTATTACATCTATCCATAAATCTTTTAATAAAATAGAAAATAAAATTATTTTCCTATTTTATTTTTAATGAGATCAAAATTTGAATGGAAATTATAAGGCTTTGATGTCTATGTTACCAAAATTCTCATTCATCTTCTCTTGACCTTTGAATTTTGACTTTTAATTTCATGTCTTCAACTTAACATGGTATATTTTCTTATGTAAATTTATTCCTTTATAACCTTAAACTTTGGCTTATGATGTTTACGTTTTCTTATAAGCTAGAACCCATAACATGGACATGAAATTGATTAAAGGATGATTAGTTCAAGTGCATGCTAGAACTAACAAGGATACCATTGAGGATTGTTATCATGTGAGTATTGATGTGGTGGGTGTAAAATATAAAGCAGATACAGGTAATTTGAGACTACTTGAGAACAACATAGGATATACAAGTATCATATATCAATCAATATATGATATCATTAGAGTTTATTATTAGAGACATGTGCTTCTTTAAGTTTGTTTCTTGAAGGGTTTAATGTAATTCATATAGAAGGAAAATTTAACATTCAAATATATGAGTCCCTTTAAGATATCATAGAGGATTGCTATGATGACATACTAATTAGCTTAGCCTCCTGATTTGGTAGATGTGCATGATGTTTTTCACGTATCTATGTTAAGGAGGTATGTGTCAATTGAATAATACATGATAGCATAGAAACATGTGTAGCTATATTCAAATGTTTATTATCTAGAGAGACTTGTATCCATTATTGATGAAATGGTTCAAAAGTTACATACTAAAGTTGTGCTAATGATAAAGATGTTATGGGATAGGCATGGTTTATAGGATGCAACCTAAGATATTGATATTAACATGCATGATAAGTATCTAAAGATCTTCTAGGTGAAATATTCTTAAAAGGGAAAACGTGTAACTCCTCATCATAGAACCCCATAGTATAGCACTATGTTTGACTTGTGTGTAATTAGTTACAATTGGAAATGTGGGGTATGAATAGTTAACTATGATATCATGAGTAGCTAGAGGTGTTATTATGATTTAGTTTATGAGATTATAGTGATATTTATGTATATGTGTTTAGATTCTATGATTATGCACACTCATCTTCTTGGATATGTTAGACAAATTTTATGTCTAGTAGGGATGAAGTATTTGGAGGCATGAACAACAATCTGGTATGTGCCTGTGACTTATGCTTGAGTTATTACATTATGTATTATGCTGATGTCACTATGTTTTGGATGTCTATTTATGAATTTGATTGTATGATTATTATTTGAATGTAATGTGTTAGTTGGGGATTTAATTAATTTTTGATTTGGCATCCCTGTAAATTGATTATGAGTTTTGGATTCGAAGGTTATTAGTTAGCCTACATAAATTAGGATTGAGCTTATAAATCTAACTATGGAAAATAAAATAAATTTAAATTATATTTTTAATATAAAACTAGTTTCATTGTTTCTAATAATGAACTTTTGATGTTCAAGTTAACACCATTTCTCTTCTATTCTCTTGCAATTCTTGAATTTTGGGAATTCTAGGATCTTTTAGAAGCTAGTCTTAATATGGTAGCAGTTTTAGGTGCCTTGGCTTAGGCTTTGGTAAGTCTAAGTTTTAATTCTATACATATTGCTTTATTTTCATCTTTTCCTTGGTTTCCTATGTTAGATTTGTTATGCATGATTGTGGATCAAAGTTTGTAGAATAGTTAGGAGATTGAACAAATGTTGTACATGTTCTGTATATGCTTGTGTGGTGATGACATATTTCTATTGGATTCACAAGTAATTTACATTTTTATGTGCATATTGGATTTATTTTTATGTCAAAATGAAAGTATATTAATGATGTTTAAACCCTCTAGTGGTTATGGGAGTGATGATAGAGCTCCTAGGGGATGCATGGATTATGCTTGATTTAATAAGCATTTTAGCATCGGAATGTTAACACTATTAGTAAACTTTTTAGTCATCTCTTACTATATTTTTGTAGAAACTAGAACATGAGAGGATAATGATCAAGTTACACTAGGTTTTTATAATTATTATGAATTGCAATATCCTTGCAATGAGGATTTTGAGCAAGGTTCATGAGTGATAAGTTCTCCTATCTAGGTCATGGTGTAGGACATAAATCATGATGGATCCATGAGAATTTCATGGTTGTTTGAATTGTTTTTTCTATTTTCTATTTTTAGTTATAAGGCAAGTCATAGTTTAGTCATGGCTAGCTCATGATGGAGGCTATGATCTCATTACAAATCATGATCAACTTGCAATAGGAAATTTATTAAGGATCATAATTCATGGTCCAATCAAGGGGGTACATTTGGGATAGTTTACACTCCATGCATTATGAAGTGAGGTTATGGAATGGTACACTAGCCTTAATCTATGTAGAAAATACTGCTATGCATGATTATATTGTTCTATGTCTATTTATGTCACATGGTGTGGGGTTTGTAGCACTAGGTTTCTAGATTGATATGATTAATGTGTGTTGGATCTGGATTGTTTCTGGTATGCTTGTATCATTAAAATGCTACAATTTTGTGAGCTAGTTATGTAAGCAAGGTTTGGTTAATGCATATCTCAAGTAGGATTTTTTATGGCTTTATTAAGTCAAGTTGTCATATGCTTTTGGCAATTCATAGAGCACAAGTTACTTGTGATTATTTGATGGGTGAAGCTAACATTAGAGAGTGGACTAGTTGGTGGTAAGGCATCCTAGAAGTGGAAGAGAATGACCTCCAATAGGCTATATCAATGAAGCTTATATCTAATACCTCATCCTAAAAATTAGAAAGTATAGGTATGATATTTCCTTTGATTGGTACTAGCTTTAGGAAAGCCATAGGTTGTGCCTACTATGCACACTTGAAAGGTTTAGTGGCTTTGAATCACAATTTTGCTAATACTAACACTAGTAATAATAATAAATACTAATAAAAGACATGTAATCACATGATATTGATAAGTACACATATTAATGAATACATAATTTTTATTGAGTGCAAATGTGTTGGTTACCACATGGGATTGATATTCATGCTTAGGTTAGTACACATGTTACTAGTAGATTATGCATAGATTGTCATACAAGTTTGGTTAATGGCATGTATACTTAGTTGAGTTATCCTTACATAGTTGGTGCTGATCATGTCCTTTTTTATTCATTTTTTATAAGTAACTAAATTAATATTTATTTTAATTTTATCTAAGGTATAATATTGGAATAATAAAGACTTTTATTTATTTATTTTTTGATTATTCCTAGATCACACTACTCATTTATAGGATGTAATAATTTGTTGAATTGTGAACATTGTTAAGGATGAAGAAATTAACTTGAGACCTAACATACTAATGATTAAAGAAAAATTATTTTATATGATTTATTGTTATTTATTACTAATTTGGAGTATAATAAAAATTTACATATTTAAAGACATGAAAGAAAACAAAAAAAAGAGAAATAGAACTTGAGGATCTTATATTCAAAAGGATAGTAGGATTTCATTATAAACTTGGTTTCTCATTCTTATCTAGATGAGGAGCTACTTAGAGGGGTATGTATTGATTATTCATATTTAAGACTAATTTCTCTACTCATAAGTCTAGAGGAAATCCTAAACTATCTTGATCCTTTGACCTAGTTGCATAATTTTATCCTTTGATCAATTTTCTTATGAGATTTTCTAGCTTCTCTATTTTATTTGTGATCCTTACTAATTAAATAAAGATTATCTTGTCCTATCTTGATCTCATCTGACATGCTTTACCAACTTAACCTAGATCATAATTTTTCCTAGATCATGATCTTTTATCATGGTTCATTCTAGATCATTATTTGTATTAGATCTTGGTTCCTCTAGGTCATAATTTACCTTGGATTTGATATGCTCTAATACCAATTGTGATATCATGTTTACAGATACCACAAAAATTTAAAATATATGTTATATTCAACATTATACAATAAAACAACATATCGAAGATACATAAGGAAAAATAAAAAATGAATTTTTTTAAATAAGAGAATTGAAAAATAATAATTTTATCTAATTCATGCTATGAGGATTTCTACGATTATCTTCCTTTGATATCTATTCCTTAGATGTAATCCAGTACTACCACCATGATTAGGCTACACTCAACCAAAAGCAATGTCTAAGTACCACCCTATTTAACTTCATCTAACTCTTGTGACTAATCATGGATAACTTTACAACTTTATACTTAGCATGATTTCTAAGTTACTAGTATAAATATCTTAGGTCAAAATTTCCCAAGGTTCTCCCAAGAGACATGTCCATAATTATAATGTGTCCTTTTGTTAAGGATCTTTCCACAACAATTAGAACATTTGCTACAAAACAACACTAGTCAAAAATTAGGATAAGATAGTGATACTCCTAAAACTCTGGTTATGGATTGATCACAACTAGACCATGGGTCATGATATGCCTACAGTAGTAGAAAAAGGATTGTAAGGATACTACAATTGATGGTAGTTTCTTCTCATCTATTTGGGAGCTTAATGAAACTAGCAAGTAATAGTTTACAAAAAATATATTTCCTAGGATTAGAGTGATTGAGCTATAATTAATGCAACTAGAATTAAAAGAAAGTTATAAGTGGGCCATGGTACAAGTTGAATACAAGCTAGAAATTTATTCTTTGAAGTTACCATGAGTGAGATGTGAATCACACTTTACACATGAGGATGACACTAGTGAGGCAAGAGTAGGACATAACCTCTTTATAAACTTACTTTTAACCTCAGGTTCTTCTAAAACCAAATTGTGATTATTCAACAGTTGCATTGAGGCCATGCTTTGTGAAAAATAAGAAGAAACATGCCCAAATTAGCTTAAAATTAAATTTAAATAATTCTTAGATCCTAATCAATGGTAAAGAGTTATTCACATGATTAGTATACTTTAGATATAAGGTTTTAAATNTGTGAATATTATACATCAAATTGGAACAAATTTATGTGAAATTCCAACTTGGAATTCCTAAGAAAACATAAGATCTAAAATAAATAAGACCAATAGATGAATTTGAAACATGTATAATTCTAAATCCTTTTAATTAAAATGGCATTTAGACATTGAAAAGAATGAATCCAAGGCAACTAAACATAAAATCCTTCAAAAGCATAAGAAATTGAGCATAAGCATAAATTTAAACAAAAATTATGAAGTAAACATGCATAATTCATTTAAACATTCCTGAGAAATATGAGAGAACTAAAATTACAATATAAATTATGAGAAATAGGAAATAAATTGTGAGAATTGATGTGAGAAATGATTTAAGGCCTTCTTAATCTCCTCATTACTTTTTTGGAAATCCACCTATCACTTCAAATATTAAATCAATGCTTCTAACCATCTAGAAAACATTAAGCATGATCTTTACTGACTACTTATGACTCCTAGCTATCATGAACTAAGCCAAAAAATAAATATTTAAGAATGACAATATTAAAATAAATGGAAGAAGGTGGAATTACATTCACACTATGCTCAACATAAACCAACAAGAAGTACATTCCAATGGAGTGTAAGATTTCCAACACCTCAAATCCCAATTAAGCTTAGGGTTCACTCAAATCCAAAGTAATTGATGAATCATGGTTTGTCAGGTGCTGATATTAGACCCTTGATATTGGACCCCTGATATCGGACCCTTGATATTGGACCTTTGATATCAAACCCTTGATATCAAGTACACGATATCGTGCCCTGGATAACAATATCAGATACACAATATCGTGGTTCTTGTGTAAGCCTATAAATACCACATTTAGGCACATAGGAAGGAAAGTAAGATAGAGTTAGAGTATTTTTGTTCATTTTTAGTTTATTTCAATTCTTCCCTCAGTGCATGCCCACAATGTGATGATTGTAATTGTATGGAACCTTTATTCGAGTGTGACGTACTTGGACACATGTATGACCAGCAATAAAGATCGAGATTACTTCATCATTGCAGCATTCACTTAGTTTTAATTGCTTAACTATTATTTTTATTTATTATTTTATTAATTAATATTTCTTTACCTTCATCTACTATCCCTGTTATTAAATGCGGAATATGTATGACTTAATCACGAGCATTTAAGTGTGACCACTTGGTATCCTAGTAGCGTATCTAGGAATGCTTAAGTAACGTGCACTTAGTAATCCCAGAAGTAGTACACAAGGTCCAAGATATGTATGGATGATTAAGGACAGATGTTCATCGCACTTAGGCTAGCTTAGATTTTTCTTTTCATTCCTTATTAGCTTAAAATAAAGTTATTTTCCATTGCCTCTAAGACTTGCATTAGTTTAGGACCACATCATACATCTCACTCTGGACTAAACCATACGTGACAAAGCAAATACTAGTCCAGGTGGGAAGACAATGAACTGCGATCAATGTATAACTAGACACCACAACTAGCTCCTCTGCGAAGTTCGACAGGATCGTGCGTCAACACTCGTATTCGTATGGTTGACTGTAGGGGTACCTCGCCACTCATTAGTAATTAATGACCTTAAATTTCTTTCAAATAAATGAGAATTATAATGCATTAAAAAAATCTACATAAAAGAAATCTACCTCAATTAGGAACAAATATGAAGTCTAAGCATAAATTTCTACCTTTCCAAAATGAATCATATATTGAAATGACTACAATGAAACAACTTCAAAATCCATCATGAAAGGATGCTAAATCAACCTCAAAAGAAAAAACAAAACTGTAAACCAAATGCTCAAATAGCAAATCTAGGAAAGATTTCTTAATTATAATTTCAAAAATAATTTCTAATTCTTAGATTCAAGTAAATTACTAAGAACTAACCTAACTTTCATTAACTTTTATGAAAGAAAATTCCATAGAAATATAATGGCAAACACATGCACAAAGATTCACAAGGACTTGAATCTTAATCATAAAACTCAAAATTATTAATCTCTAAAGTTGTAGAGCTCCATTGCTCAAGTAATCCATAACATTAATGATCTTAATAAACTCTCTCTCTCTCTCTCTCTCTCTCTCTCCCATACACTAAAAGAGTGACCAAAATACACTAGAAGAATAACCAAAAGATTTAAACTACATCTTTCAAGCTTAATTTATAGAGTTCAAATGTTAGTGCCCTTAATTTATGATCATTTGTGACTTAAACCCTTTTTAAAAATTCAAAACCTACCCATTGAGACTACATTTTAAGTTGTAGATTAATCATTGATTATTTACTATATTAGGGTTGTGACTTGTAGCCCACCCAAATTTCACTAAAAATAGAGAATAAAATTGATGGTCACTCTTAATGTGAGTCATAATCTATGTGTATTTTATTACAAACCATCAACCACATCCAAATCCATAACTTAAATTCAAATTCAAACCTTTATTAGTGTTGAACGATTATGAGTTGTAATGACATCACAACTTGTTACAATGTAGCTATGAGTCATACTTCTTTATCCATCTAAAATTAGAATATACTTTTAAAAAGTTTGAGATAAGAAATTTTGACTTGAATACAAATTGTAGTCAACTTCAGTTGGGGTATGAGTTGCACCTAAGTTGCAACAACATATTTAACCTTTAAAAAGATCTCAAACTTAACACACAAACATCTACAAGAAGTACCTCCACTACTAAAGTAGAAAAGTACAATTTGGAATGAAGAAAAGGATGATTCTACATCACTTCATCATATGTAGGTAGTTAAGTCTTATTAATTATATTTTCATCTTCAAAATAAGTGGGTAACTTACTTAAGGATAGTAAAGGTGATGAACCTTCATGTTGATGTTATGATTCTTTACTTTCATTTAAATATTTTCCTATACTTAAATCTAATATATTAAATTCACTCTCATCATCTTATGGGTCAAGGATAATATTTTCTATCGAGGAAATATGATCTTATACATTATTTTATTACATTGTAAAGGTTCATAATGAAGTGTTTTATTAGTGAAAATATTTCCCTAGATATTTTCACAAGTCTCTTTAATCGCATCATCATGATTATAGATAATCCTTTTAGTTTTTAGGTTGTACAACTTATAAGTTTGCACACTATGACCATAACCATGAAAAATACATTTTATATAATTGTAGCCCTATTAATTTTTGAAACATGTACATAATTTTCACATTAAAAATTTAAATTTGATTTAAATTAACAAGTTTCCTAATACATACTTTTTTAAAATAATTTTTCATCAACTACAAAAGGTTGAGACATATTGATAAGATAGGAAGTAATTAGTATTGCTGTAGCCCAAAAATTTTTATCAAAAACAAATTCACTTAACATATATTTGGTTCATTTCAACAATATTCTATTGAAATATTGGACTACTCCATTCATCTTTGGAGTTCCTAGAATATTCTACTACCTATGCATACCATGTTTTTTACAAAACTTATTACATGCATTAGAGAAAACTTTATTGCCATCATATGTTTTGAAAACTTTTATTTTCTTTCTACAATAATTGTTTACATGATATTTACTTGTTCTTTATAGAAATTATTAAATGATTGAGAAAAAAATTTACTACCATTATATGTTCTGAGGACTTTGATTTGCTTTCCAAAATAATTTTTAATAACAGCTTTAAACTTTTTAAATTTCTCCAACATCTAAAACTTATGCTTGATAAAATAGATGAAAGCCTTTCAAGAAAAATCATTAATGAAAAAATCATAACTATGGCACATCACTATGCATTAAATCCATCACTTAATTAGCTTTAGTATTACTTTTTAGAAGACTTGAACATGTTTTCTTATAATGTAAACAATGATGGTAAAATTTTGATGAACCTTCCATTAAATTAATTTTACTTTTATTATTTAGTTATATTATGTTGCTTTCAGTTAGATAACTCATCCTTTTATATGAAAGGCCAACATTAAACTATAAGTCAATAACAAAATCATTTTAAACTTTTACCATATTGTTTTTGCCTCTAGCTAGTACAACCTCCCCACCTTTACACCAATGGCCAAAGGTAAAGATAATTATAAAATTTAGCATGTCTTTTTAAAAATGGATACCAAACTGTAGTATCCAACTTATTTATGAATAAGAGATTCCAAATTAGTTTTGTTACATGATGTACATGAGGGATGGTTTTATAGTTCTATTCTTAAATTGGATTTTTACTTTTCTATATCCTACAACTTTACAAAGATCACTATCTTCTAGCTTAACTACACTAATATCAATTTTGATAATAAGATATACATATAAATTGTTGGATTCAATTTTGAAACATTTCTTAATTTTAATCTTTGTTAACACTACCATACTTAAATGAACAATTAAACGAAGAACTGCCATGAGCATAACTTGGTACCAAGTTTTGACAACCCAAGTAGTCATCCAACCAAAATCCATGACTTGGGTTGAAATATAGTTCTAATGTATTTAACCATCTAGTAGTGCAAGGTAATTTACACATCTAACAAGGACATGTCCACATCATTTGTCCTAGTTTAGATTAAGATTGGGACATTTTATGTTTGAAGTTACTTTTTGACTTTTGCATGTTCTTACATGAGCAAGCTCTTTAAAATATAACACAAACTTATCCTCTCTTATAGATTCATGTATGTTTAGTAAAAATATAATCCTTATTATATTTATTTCTAAAACTTGGTTATTTACAAATTACTCTAAAATGTATCACCTAAATGATCATCTACTTAACGAGTGATCAAATTAAATGAGTCAATGTTTCCAGCACATCTAGATCAATGTCCTCAAAACTCAACTCTTCATGTGATGATCACTATAGGAAATTTCAAACATTCTTTGTCAAAATGACCACACTTAGTTATTATTATTACTACCACTATGTAATCTGTGATTTCTTACTATCATAAGTTACAATATCATTGTTATAATTGTTTCTATTATTATAAAAAACTAGTTACATAATATGTAGTTACAATTTTAGAAATATTAGAAAATCCAAGATGCTTACAGCTATATGTGATCCTAAATAGTTAGATTTACATCTAATCAAATTGAACTTTGTCAAAATTGGAGTTCCTACAAAAGAAAAAGAAGATAAGGAGGACTAAAGTTTGATTGACCCTTCTATGTGGGATTTGTTTCATTTTGTTAGTTTTTTCAATTATTCATTAGTTTATCCCTCTTTTTTACATGGTGTATTTCACCACACTCCTTCCACCCTTTACACTTTTATTTCATTTTTCTTTCTCATTTCTTAAGGTTTAATTCTAGAGTTGACTCTTTTGGATATGAATCATTTTGCCTCATAGCCCTTTAATAAAAATTCAAAAAAAAAATATACACAGTCAAGACTACAAAAGCTAATAGTTAGACTCTAGATAAGACATAATATATTTTAACTTGAAGAAAGTACTTCTTAATAAATTAGGAATGCATACAAAAGTCTCTATCACCTCTTTATTCAACCTCATTTTGTTGGGACAAGGCTAGGATGATGCTAATGATAATAAAATAAAAGTCTTGTCTTCTTCACTAGTGTAGTTCAAGATGCAACAAAAAATTATATGATTATCAATGATTAAAATTACTTATTTTCAGTGTTATGGTTATTTGAATTATAAAATATTCCATCATTTTTCTTATGAGATACCAATCATTTATACACAAATAAATAATAATAATAATTTTCATTACAATGTACCTTTGATAAGTTATTTGTTACTTTGAAGGTTGTATATGATTAAAGAAAACATACACAAATTCAACTTTGGTGGCTTACTTATAAATGATTAAATTAGAAATGTAATTATTCTTATTATTATCCCTACGGTTATGATGCATTAAATAATCTTAATTATACTACATAAAATAAATTAATTATATTATATTTAATACTTACCTTCTTCATCATAGAAAAAGATGTTAACAAGATCTTAATTCTAAACTAGCTATAAGAAAAATTGTACAAAATAACCTTGTCTAGACGTTTAATAGGAGTATGCAATAAAAAAAATTAAATGAACACAAGAGCACATGTATTATCTCTGAGAACTACTAATTGCAAAAGAAGAATGCTTATCTCAATGTTAATTGCAAATCCCCAATGTCACATTCAACATATTGTAATCTCAAATATTTCTATACTAATATTTTCTCAAGTATTTGATATAAATTTTAATGGAAGATTATATGATTTTCCCAAAGTGAGAAAGAATTCCAAAATTACATTCTCCATCCTATTTGCAATCTTACACATGAAATCATTTAGCAACCATCTATATGGGGATATATTTAGAAGAATATTGTTACATATAATCTTCAATGTTTAAAAGGTCCCCTAAGCACTAAAGAAATAGAATTTTTGTTTTCATTAAATAATAACAATAGTAATGGTAGAACTAAATATCATATCTATGTTAAATATACTTTACAAGTGCTAAAAGTATTCTGAAAACTTAAGTGCTAAAAATCTTTTAAAAATACAATGAAGCTACTTTACAAGAAATTGAGTAAACTATAAGCATACCCATGTAAGATTAAAAGAATATGAACATAATTGTAATTTAAGTTGTTATGGCTAAGAATTATTATCCATTATTGATGTAAACTACTACATATAAATTAATGATGTTGTAGTTCAACTTGTGATATCTTGAACAAGAAGGTTGTTTATTTGATTTACTAAAGCAAGTGCATAACACTAAGAACCAACCCTTGAATTTTCACTACATTTTTTCTCTTTCTGTAAATACAAAACATGCCAAAAAAAAAACACTTACACTAGCAACTAATAATAATATGAATTATTATAACAGTGAGTTTATTAGAATCCTACATTAGCTTCTATCATTATAAACATTAACATGTTGGTGGTAAAAGATTTTTCTATGCTTCATAATTCTAATAATCAATGCATCAACTGTGTATTACCTATCTTTACAAGTATTATAATACCTTAAGAAGATCCATAGCCAAAGATGATGACTATCATTTCCAAATTACTTGATAAGCTAGAATTAATAAATAGTTGTAACTTAAATATTTCAGGTTTCATTTACAAGCAACAGCAATGGATGTGGTTGAATGTAGTTCTAATCTTCTAGTTTTTTTTTATTGTATAAGATAATTTAATTTATAAAGTCTTGTAACATTGGCTAGGAATTTTAAATATATTGCTTTCAACAACTTTTTCTACATAATATGCATTCTATTGTCACATTAAGGGCCATCCAATTTGAAGAATGTAATCACCATTTGACCATGAGTTGGTTATTTTCATCAACCATCATCTTGGGTTACACCTCAATATACCCATAGGATAGATGATAAGGGATTGCATATAATGTGGATACAAACTTACAAATGACACCTACATTATTGAAAACATCTGGAAATTGTACCTCTTAACCATCAATGCACTTGGGTCTAATGACTTAGGATATAAAGATTAAGTAAGCATATCTATAGGTAGGATTGGGTAGTGGTTCTCATTGTTCTTTTGAGAATAAGGTTTATATTTAATAAAATAAATAATACAATCCATCTATTCAAAATATGTGGATGAATATATTATTATTGAAAAGAGTAGTTAATGTTCTTTAGAAAATCTACAAGCTTCGCACAAGTTACACTAACCAAATACATCATTTACCTAATTAATAATTGTAAATTTTGGTGAACTAATTATCCAAGTGTCTAGAGGGCTTCTAATCATAATTCATGTAGGTTTATTTTATGAAAAGTAAACATACATGATCACACATATTTGTATTGGCCAAATAAAAGAAAATGATTACTATTAAATAAATGGGGTTAGTGAATTAAAATAAGAATAAATGAATAATAAATAGCCAACATGAAAGAAAAGTCTAGTTATGCCCAAATTTACAATACATGTTATTATCATTATAGGAAATTACTTCAAAGAGACTTTCAATAGTTCATAAATCATAATGTAACTATCAACAATTTCCTAAAGAACATAATTAGTTGTACATTTCAAAAACACTTAATTTTTTTAGGGACCTTAAAGAAAATACATAGATGAGAGTTATCATGGCCACCTATAGCTTCTATGAATCATAATAGTCATTAGGATTTTAATGTTAAAAATAAAGGGTTACAACATCTATTTTTGTTGCTCAATGAGGTCAAAAAAGAAATTATTTCATTTCTCTATTGGTACCATTAATTAAACTTGATTTTCAATACAATTTATAATAGCCAATAAAAATTTTAAAAAAATTTTATCCTAAAGAACTTTTAATCTTTAAATTTTTTCTAAATGTGAAGGAAAAAACATGCAGAATTAAATACTAGCTATACTTTCTAAATAAAACTTTCATTTAATTTTCTTTCTAACATGTATATAAAACCTAACACATACCTAATTCCTATAGGTGTAGATTCTAGTACAAATCTATAGCTACAAACNACATCTAGTATTTTTAAGAGACATCTCCATCATAGAGTAGATAGCTCCCCAGAGATGTCTTACAAGAGACATCCCATTTTCAAAGCAGACGTCTCCCCAAAATTAAGGCCAATCTCAAGTAAATGTCTCTACCCCAAAGAAGATGTCTACACTAGCCACTGTACAAATTTCAAAGGGATTTTGAAAACTCCAAGGTTATAAAAAGACATCAAAATCTTGGAAAAGGATGAAGGCATCATTTCACATCAAGCACTTCATTGTCTACTCTATGCCATTGTACTCTTGTACTTCATTGTCACATAATTTTCTTGGTTGTATGTGGTACTGTACTTCAAAGTACAAGGATCTATAAATCTAGTTACATTCTTTCCTTATGTCTTTCTTTCTTTCTTGTTACCCTGTGAGGTTGATATGCTTCTTGCAAAAAGGCATCCATATTGAGTTTGTTGGGATCTTGTGGGATTGAGTGATTTTGCAACATCAAAACACTCTAGAGTGGAGCTCAATTTTGTAAAGATTGTGGGATCCTTAAAACCACATTTTGAGCTTGTTGAGACCTTATGGGGTTGAGTGGTTTCACAGTGACAAAACACTCCAGTGTAGAGCTTAAAGCTTGTATAGGGTGCGGTGCCCTTCAAAACACATTTTGAAGAAACAAAGTTTAGCATTGTGGACGAATTCTACCCTCCGAGTGTGAATGTACCCAAGTTAGGAAACCACGTAAATTTTTGTGTGTTTTTGTGGTTGCAATATTTTGATTTGGGGAACTTATTCAACCCCCCTTCTAAGTTCTCAATCCACAAGTGGTATCAAATCCTGGTACTCTTACATTCAGCATCAACTTTCAAGAGTGAACTATGGAGGGAACATCCTACACAAAGCCACCAATGTTTGATGGTTTCGATTTTGCTTATTGAAAGGCAAGGATGCAAGGCTTCTTCAGGTTAATGGAATTTGAAGTATGGAAGTCCATCCTTAAGCCATGGAGCAAGTGAACACAAAAAGAAAGAGATAAGTTTATGTATGGTTCTAAAGAAAAAATAGTATTTATATTGTGCATTAAATAAATCTGATTTTAGTAGAGTAGATAAATGTAAAACGACTAAAGAAATTTTGGAAATACTAAAAGCTACCTATGAAGGCACATCCATACTCAAACAATCTAAACTCTTGATTTTGCAAAGTGAGTATGACAAACTTGGAATGAGATACTCTAATTTTGGTCCCGCAGATAAAGGCGACCACAGGCATTGTATTCGCATCGATGTGAGTCTATCTCTACAATCCGCTCTTTTTTCGTTAAATGGATAAAAAAAATTACCGAAGCAACACGGCAGAAAACGCTAGCGTATGTGCAAGTAAAAATGAAAGTACGCTACAGTCAAACTTTGTTATAGATATTCCGTCTCAGTCAAAGATTTCTGAGGCACTGACTTGCATGTGCACTGTTTTTTTCTTTTTTATAGGGAAAAAAAAAACTGCGGTGCGGCATCATAATTGCCTTCACGTGACTCTACGGCTGCAGCCCTTCAATGTAAGAAAAAAAATACGTGGACTACAATTAAAAACAGGAAAGCAAAGGCTTACGAT
The DNA here is from genome assembly GCA_015680685.1 of Gnetum montanum. NCBI lineage: Eukaryota > Viridiplantae > Streptophyta > Gnetopsida > Gnetales > Gnetaceae > Gnetum > Gnetum montanum. The sequence goes on along the minus strand of MNCI01027972.1, from coordinate 40,066 downwards.
GTAAAACGTTCTTTTGTTATTTTTCCTTTTTACTTCCGATGCATTTAGTAACACGCCTTTTTTCACTTTGGATGCGTTGGAGAAAAAATTGACTAAAATGCACATGAAAAGTCTGGTGTGTACAATTAACAAGACAGAAGAAAAGAAAGATACAAGGCATACAACAATAAATTACAGGACAAGAAGGAAAGAAGGAAAGGAAAAACAAAGAAAACCAGAAGAGGAGGCGGCAAAAGGGAGACATCATTAATGTCCTGTGTCGTAAACAAAAATAGCATGATAATAGAATAATATAAAGAAATGCAAATCAAGAGGCAGGACAACCGTATTCCTAACTGCAACATATATAATACAATACGATCTGTTCTTAACTTCAGCTGCATTGAAGAAAACGCCAATACACGTGAAAAACCAGGTCTGTACGAAAGAAAAGATATCTGATTTTCATTTTTCTCTTCAAATACATCGAAGAATCCGCTTTTGTTTTTTCGTCTGAATGCAGCCAAGAAAATGTTGACTAAAATACACATAAAAGGCCCACTGTGTACCATTGAAAAGATTGACGGAGAGACAACTCGTACAAGAAGAAGAAAAGGTGGGGTACAAGCTAGACAGCCCTAATGACTTCTGACCCTAATGACTTCTGACGTGGACTACCAAGCACCTATGACGCAAATTACTAAGTTAACACTCTTATCACTAAACTAAGATACTAAGATATTCAAATCAAAAATACCATAATATAGCAACCTAAAAAATAAAAAGCAGGATAACCTACAAAAGGTTGAATACAAAAGGTTGTGATTCATTAGTGTTTAAATACTTGGAAAATATGTAGTATCAGCATTAGTGTTTAAATACTTGGAAAATATGTAGTATCAGCATAAATACAATAATACAGCATGTAAAAAATAAAAACGTAGGATCGTGTTTCATTTGAATACAAAAGGTTGTGAAAAGTAGGATCGTGTTTCATTTGAATACAAAAGGTTGTGATTCATCAGTGTTTAAATATTGGAGAAATATGTAGTATCTGCATGTTTTAATAATCACTATAAATTGGCGAGTGAGCACCAATTATATTTAAAAGTCCCGAAATTGATACCTAAATCTATTGATTTTTTTAAAAAAATTAAGATTTATTATAAAAGTTGTGCCTAATCATTGAATCGGTGATTCATTGCCAAGTTTAAAAGGTATGTAAATCATCGAAGAGAAAAACGTACAACATTGAAGAAAAACGTTTACCAGTGAAAAGCCCAGCGTATATACAATATACTGATACCGTCTCTTCTGTTTTTGTCCGGATGCATTGAACAAAACGCAGACCAAAACCAAAACGAAGCCCAATGTCTACAATTTAGAAAAAGAAAAGATAGAAACAAAGATACAACAATAGATTGCAGGGTCCAGATTTATGACGTGGATTACCTCAGGGTCCATGTCCATGTTCACTATAACTTATGATGTGGGATTGCTAACCCAAAACCAAAAAATCAAGAGACAGCAGGACAACCGTCCACGTGAACGCCAGGGGCCGTAGGGCAGGAGGCCAAAGGGCAGTGTTCGCCCCTGGTGCCCCACCAATCCACCGATCTATTCTCAATTCCCAATGCTAAGTAAAGCAACACCGCCATGAAAGCCAGGCCGGCGTCGAGGCCGGCCGAGAGCACGTAATTGTATCGCCGCCACCACTTCTGGCGCCACCGGTAAACAAAAAAGTTGAAGACGGTGCCGACGGCGATCCACATGGTGTAGTTGACCGGCGTGGCCGGTGGCATGCCGGCCGAGCCCAGCAGCACGGGCATGTTTATGAGTGTGAGCCAGTGGGCAGTGGGCCAGGCTTTGTAGAGCAGCCACACCCCCACGGGGGCCGCCAGCCCCCCCAGGAAAAACCAGTTCATCTCTGGATACGCGCCTTGGCTGCCGAAGATGCGGCGAGGCCCCACTAGCCCCCATATAACCGAAGCGTCGAAGAACACCCGGTCGCCCGGACACGTCCAGGGGCTGTCCGCTGGCAGTAACTCCGGTTTGCAGATGTTGTCCACGGAGCCCAGCAGCCACCATGCCACGCCCAAATTCACCGTCCCTGCCACTATTGTCCCTATCAACTGCTCCAGGGTCATTAAACAAGTTAACTTACTCAAAAGAGTCTTGGTAACCCAAAAACTCTTAAGTTTAATTATATTGGTACCGCTTAATTATAAATTTTTTAAAAAATCATTAAAACTCTAAAATTGGTAAGATAGGTTCGGTTTTAATAATCGCTAATCACAATGTAATGAGTTAGGACTTGATAAGGTTGATTTTATAACTAACACAGTAGATTTAGTTGGTTAGCTACTTGAATTTGGCGGTTACATTCAAGCTAAAGATTCACTCAAGAGTAAACCTCTAAAATTGATTTCCTTTTTAGTTTATAAATTAGTGTTGCTAAGGGGAATTGAACTTGTAACATGGGGTTGCCAAGACTCTTACCACTCAGCTAACAAAAAATTGGGGTATATTAGGTGGGTCTAATAAGAATCCCACTATACATTTTGGAAAAACCACATGCAACCATTGCCCCAAACTCAATGTTCAGGGCATCAGCAAGGATGGGTCTTAGAAAGGTGAATGGACAAATGAAAGTCTAACCTTTTCTTTAAGTGGTTGTGTCTAAGCTCAAAGCCATGTCTTACAACTTTGAAAACACGTACATTACCAAAATTCTAAATAATGATCCACAACTAAGCAAACAACCTTTTAACCTAAAATACAAAATGCAGAAACACAACTTTTTAAATCTAAGACATGACTTTAAGATGCACCATTCAAAAACTTCAATAACCAACATGATACACAACAAGAATTACATGCACTCAAAATATACACTTATTAATATAGCTAATACGATACACTTAAAGAATTATAAGGAGAGGAGTTGATACACTTAAAGAATTATAATCAGAGGCAACACCTTGATTTAAGGGGAACAGCAGAACAACCAAAATAACTCAGATGTAGTCAATATTATACACTAAAAATAATTATAAAAGATTGTTAGAGTGAGGTGCGAAGGATCAGCACCTTACCCTAATAAAATAATAAGGTAATAATAAGGTAATAATAAGGTAACCATTTTAGGTTCTCATAGATAACCAGCTTGAACCACTTTTCATTCTAATGTTCTCAAAGTTTGGAGTTATTGTATTAATTACCTGCACGAGAAACATGGAACGTGGCGGAACCTTCATGTAATGGCCGAGCTTGAAGTCCTGCAGGAAGGCCACCGCCTGGCTCACGCTCAAGTAGCCGTACACCTTGAAACAGACGTTGGCTATGGGCTTTCCGGGTAGTATGTAACCCATGATGTATTCCGTTATCACGTTCAACCCCGGCGTCTGCAGAAACATACACCACACAAAATAAGACATTTTAACCATTGTTACTTAAAGTGTGATAGAACTTGTATCTGAAAAGCAAAACATGGCAACCAGAGAGCAGCATAATATATATTATTATATAAATTGAAAAGATAGTTAGGTTTTTGCTTTAAAAGAATATAAAGATGTAATAATTTTAAAAAAAATAGGCTTTTTGCTATGTATCAGCTTCCCTTCAATAAGCTTCGGTTCAACATTCTTGAAACAGGTTATGCTTTTATTCATTTACTAGGTAAACAAAACTGTGTAACCACTTGAAAAAACAAAAAGTTAAGCTAAAATGTAACAGGCTAGGATGCAGCCACTCCCAAAAAGATCTAAGATCTTGTGCTCATCTTACTGCTCGTGTAGCTAATCAAAAAACAATTACCTGGTTAGTGGTGGCAGTGATGATGCTGATGGGAAGGGTAAAGCCGGAGGCCATGAGGCAGGCCAGGAGGAGTGCCCACCACGGCAACTGCACCTGCTCTTTGTAAACCTCGCACATCATGAACGACACAGCCAGAGTGGCGGCCAGCATGGCATAGAACCACCAGTGGGGGATGTCGGGGTACTTGCGCATCAGCCGCGTGTGAACGTCGGCTTTTTCGGCCCTCGCGGCGCGCGCTCGGCGCCAGATCTCGCGCCCGTAGAACAGGCCCACGTGGCTCAGGGTCGAAGCGATGGTGGCAAAAGTGGATCCGTACGTCAGCGCGAAGAAAGTGCTCATGTGCACCGGCCCCGCGCTCGCGTACGCCGACGTGTCCAGCTCGAACCGCTCGTTCACGATCCGGCTTACGTTGTACTTCTGGCCCTCCGCGTCGAACAGATGCGTGCTGAAAATGGGGTACCTGACAATGATATGGACAT
>MNCI01027972.1:0-35414 GCA_015680685.1 Gnetum montanum | reverse complement strand
AGGCCGCGCATTCCAGAGCCCACCTGCTGCGCCGTCACCGACCGTGGCCACAGCCAGCACACCCACGAAATACTCGTCAGCGTCGTGAACAGGTATCCCGGCACCACGTACCAGCAGAAGCTGCACGCCATCGCTATCATGAAAAACCGTGACCGCGTCATTTTCCGCCTCCGCGGAGCTCCGGCGGCACCGCCGGAGCCGGAGGCACCGTCAGCGGCGGCGTCGTCGTCGTCTGTCTGGTGCAAGGCACGGAATAGCGATACCTGCACCAGCGTGCTGGGCCACCACATGTGCGCCGGCTCCACCACGTACTTGCGCACAAGGCCGGCCCAGCCGTAGCCCAGTACCTGTGGTCACGTTAAGTAACGTCAATTCCCTGTCAATTTTACCAAACGCTTTGGAGTTTATTTAGCTTTAAAAACAGTTTAAATCTTTAAATTTTAAATCAGGCGTGTTTGGTCTCTCGCGAGAGATGCTGAGGATTCCACGTCTTTGGATGTGAAACCCCATACTTCTTGGGTTCAGCAAGAATCGCACAGAATCGACTCAGTTTTTGTTAGTCGGACAAGTAAGCATCCGCAGAGAGTGATTGGATGCGACAAAACCAAACAGCTTTTTCACTTGGAAGATAAGTAGAACGTATGATTGCAGCCGGAGGAGAAGTAGAATATAAAAATGTAGCATCTGCAGAGTCCTGCAAGCCGACAAGAAACGTCGTTGGAGAGCAGAACATAAGACTGCAGCATCCACAAAAGTCAGAATCCGACAGAACCAAGCAACTTTTTAGGTCTGAGGAGAACTAGAGAGAAGAATGCAGCATCCAAAGAGTCGTAACACTATACATCATATTGCTAATTCACTTTCATTCTATCCAAATTTTAAACAATTTAGACAATTTCATCACAAGTTCACTGTCATTTCACCAAAATTTCAAACTTGGAACAATTTCAGGTTCAAAGAAGCGCAGAAATGCCTTCTTTGTGAATACAAAATATATCATTTTCTAAATTACAGTTTAAATATATTACTAATCTTTAAGGTTACTGTGAAAGAAACTCTGAAATTGCTTTGTCTTAGGGATACAAATTTTTTAAGCTGCCCCTGTTCGATGGATCCAAGAATGTGTCGGTAAGGACTTCGTCAAACTGCTCTCGAAAAGGACGTCAGTGGCCTTGTAAAATTGTTCTTTATCTGGTAGCTCTGAAACGGTCTGGCAGATTTAATTTCACTCATCTGGTATCATTATCTCGAAATTTTGAGTTCAAATCATTTCAAGTTATAAGGCCCTGGTTTCTTGTGCGAGAGAGAGGGTCCGTGTTTCTCAAAATTTTCGAGGGCTAAACATTAGCTTAGAATTGAATCTCGCTCAGAGGGCAAGGCCTGGGTTCCTGACTCAAGTTGAAGTACAGCATAAACCTAACAGCAAACCTACTTGAGTTTCGGTGATTTTTCAAGGGCTAAACTCTAGATTATAGTTGAATCTCAGACGGTAAATTGCAGCATAATATAAAACCTTTAATTTCACNAGACGGTAAATTGCAGCATAATATAAAACCTTTAATTTCACTTTCATTTTCATATAAAATAAACCCAACAGTAAACCTACTTTAATTGTGGTCATGATGAGCCAGGGAGGGATGCTGCTTTCCTGCCTTAGATTAAAGTATAATATCTCTTCATTTTCAATTTCATATAAAATAAAACAAACAAAAAACATGTTAGCCAGCAGTCTTTTGCTTAGATTCCTGACTTAAATTAAAGTACACTATTTCAGTTTCATATAAAATAAACCCAACAGCAAATCTCTCTGGGTTGGGATGGTATGAGCCAGGCGACCAGGGATGTTGCTCGGATTCATCCATCTACTTAGATTCCTGACTCAAATTGACTATAAAATCTTTTTAATTTCAGTTTCCGTTTCATATAAAATAAGCCCAAACAGTGAATCTACCTGGGTTGTGATGATGATGAGCCACGCGGCGAGCAGAGGGATGCTACGGCCGTAGAAGGCCCGGATGATGTTGACGATAAAGACGGCGTAGGCAGGGCCGTTGCCAAAGGCGTAGCCGGCGCTGGCGAAGATGGTGATGAGGACGTGCTCCTTCATGTTGAAAGGTCCCGGGTTCAAGCTCACCTGCCGTCCCAGAAGCCGAAACTTGCGATCCGGCAGCACTCGGGCCATGAAGACGCCCGCCGGCAGCGCCGCAACCTGAACCGAGATGGGAGTGATGACAAGCGGCTCCGTGCGGTAGGCGAAGAACTGGTTCACGAACGACAGAGTCACGCACGACAGCAGCCCCAGAGTCCACATCCGGAAAGTCCACACCGGCTGCGTTTCGTCGTCCTCGGTACTCACGGTGGCTGCCACCTGCTCCACCGGCGAGTTCTCTTCTTTTTCTTCTTCATCTTTGTTCTTCTCCTTCTGCTGCTGTTCCTCATCATCATGGTAGGAGACGTTGGCTTTGCCCATCGTCTGATCCTGCTGCTCCTCTGCCATTGCCCCTCTTTAGTTTCTCTGCAGTGCCAATTGAGCTCCATAGGGCAGCAAGAGCACAAGCAGCAGCTCTTATTTGTAACTTGGTCACCTGCAGGGTGTAAATTGACGTGCAGCAGTGCCTAAAACTTGGTCCAACTATTTTACCTTTAAACCAATAAGCATTTTCCACTTTTCAAATACCTCTAATATTAAAAACGGTGGATGTAACAACAATAGTACTCCAATATGAAACTAATCTAAAAAAAAAGGTGACTGGAGTACCTTCAATATGAAACTAACTTATAAAAAAAGGTGGTTGTGACAACAATAGCAAAGGTGGTTGTAACAACAATAGTAACAGTGAGATGTGTGAGTGAACACTAGCATTGATTCAACCTCTAAAACAATGAGCTTTTCTTGGATAGCAAAAAGTCTATTTTGCAAAGAAAAGATTGTTCATTCCTTATTCTATGCCACCTAGGCACCATGGTAGTGCTATTCAAAGGCATAAGGTTGTAGCAACCGAAAACGTCGACAGCTGGAAGAACACCGAGAGGTCGCCGGTGGTTAACAGTCTTAACCCCGTTTCCGTAGGAGGGCCATGCTGGATGGGATGGAAACGGGGCACCCTCAACGGTCTAGTCGATCAGACAGGGACTTAGTCGGTGTTAATATAACCTTTTGCAACCAGATAATTTGAAAAACGAGACTAATAGCGCGAAGTAATGCTCAAATGTAAAAGAGACAGAAAACAATGTAAAATGCAATAATAAGCAGGAGACAAAGTAAAATACAGTTAGAAAAATGCACCGCTTCGAAGCTATGACTTTGCTCTGTTAAGATGGATACAATCGGTTGCACAGAACTAAGAAGTGTAGAGATCCCGAGAGTAACCAAGATGTATAGAGCAAGACGACTGTGTGCTTGAACGCGGACTTAGGTGTTAACAATGCGAAGTGCTACCAAGGTGGTAGAAAAGAGCAGAAGAAGATGCCAACTGAGAGTGTTGACTGTTTACAATGTCAAACAGAAAACTTACAATGCTCAAGGTTACAGTGCTCACTTTTTGCTTGTTAGCCAACAAAATTATTAGCCGACCACATTGCCCAAAAACCCGAACCCCGGGGACCTTGCTCATTAGGGTATTTATAGGACCAAGGGTGCATGAAAGATGCAATTTGGACACCACGTGCCTTGGGCTTATGCTAATCTGTCTATGCTACACGTGCCTGCATGACCATTGGGCGAGCCTGCCATGCTGTAATTACAAGCCTGCCTCATTGTAATTGCGCTGTCAGAGCAACGGTGCAATTAGGTGGAGTGCATTGATGTAGCGTAATTATTTGCCATGCTTTGCTATGCTTTGTAACATAGCATGTTGATGTAGCATAGCATCTTGTTACATGTCTCGCTGCGTGTGTTGGAAGCCTTTGAAACGTGTTGACTGTTTATTGCATGTTTGCTATGCTATGCTACAACTGGCCTTAGTCGCAAAAATGTCGCCAACCTGCAAACTTTGTCTTTTGCACTGCGAAACTTGCAAACTTGCTGATCCGGCCCTTTGAGATGTCTTCTATCTCTTTCGCAGAATTGCTACGCCTCGCTGCACCATGTAGTTTAGCGTAGCGTAGCAGCAAACATGACCTGATTTTGCCAAGTTCATCGCTTTCTGACGGAAGGAGACATTGCTAAAGGACTTGAAGTTGGGCTAGGGGACTGACCGTCCAGCTTTTGCTACCCTGCGTAGCATAGCATAGCATAACAAAACTCCTTGGCTTAGAAAACTTGCTAAAGCATTTTGTGCGTTATGAGCATCGCTAACAATTCCACGCATCGCTCCTAAGTGCGTTGTCAGTTGGATGAACTACTTAGGTGGGCAGGCTGGAGAATCCATTTAGCTTGTTGACACCTGGGATAGAAAACTTGCCGAACTAGATAGTCTAAACATCATAGCATCCATCTCCTGAAGAACTGCCGTAATGCTACGCAAATTGTAAAGACTTGGTGAAGCAAGCATGCCTTCAAATTTTGGGGTGTTTCATTGGCCTCTCTTTGTCAACGTCTGGAGGACGGGCTCAAGAGACGTTGACAAAGAATACGAAACACCATAGAAGACACAACACTAACGTTGCTGCTGGTGATCGTCAAGACATCGCTTGGCTACTCTTGAGAGTGTTGCATTGGTTTTTGCAGGGGGAAGGGGCGAAGCAGGGAGGAAGGAGATTTAGGAAAAGGATAAAGATGAGGTTTAGCAGGGTCCCTCGTAGGAGTGCTCATGAGGGAGTTGTTCACATTTTCATCTTTACTCTCACTGACCTTCGACCCCTTGTAGGATAGGTGTTTCTTTCCCAGGATGAGTTGTATTACATCCGTGTGGAGTTTCGACCTGCCTACATATGTTTCCCATGTGGCGAGCTATGTTACGCATGTCATGGAATTTGCACTTTGAATTAGACAAGCTAGTCGAGGCACTCACTTCGCGATGCAGTAGCATTTGTTGCTATGGCCAGACGTGCTTTCGGTCGCACCTTGTAAGCACGACGGAGAGTGAAACAACCACAATGCAAAGTGAGGGAAAAAGTTTTGCTTGCTGCAAACATTGTTGAAGCTCTTGGACATCCGTGCTGGTGCACAGTGTCCAAAGTAGGAAGGCCAGCAGCGACCTTGGTAGCATTGGCATGGCGGAGCTGGCGTAGAAGGAGCAGGGAGTCGCTATGAGTGTAGATGCTCTGGAATCCTTGCCAAAGGCATGCATTCTCAGTTCAGCTATGGGATTAGCTACCTCATAGCTAAACGTCATGCAAGCCCATGCGTCAGCAGGGAGCTGGAGGGTAACAATATTGTGGCTGGGTCACAATATTGCTAAAACTCCAACGGCGGGCACTGGCCAAGGAACTACCATCAGGGCAGTGGGTTGTGGTGACGGTAGGTCTGGAGGGCTAGTGCGATGTCATACGACATCTCCGTAGGATCAGCATGATGCCAAGGGTGGCGACATCACATACGTTCCAGATCGTGTTCCCATTATGTCGTGAACTATGTACTGGAGCTGCAACGTCCCACCCCCATGTCCGCACTGTGCATGCTCGTTCGATGTGTACTTGGCGCAGATGCATGCTGAGGACATGACATGAACCCAGTTTAAGGCCTTGGTAGACCGTGTGCCGGTTTAGGGTCCCAGTGGACCACTGTGCTAGTTTAAGGTCCCAACAGACCGTACATGCATGTTTAACGTCATAGTGGACATGCCATGCTAGTTTATAGTCATAGTGGACTAGCTGTGCTAGTTTAACATCGTAGTGGACACTACTTGTTGTGTTCATGCTTCAAATGTAGTATAGCTTGAGGTATGAGTGATTCACCGAGTTGGTGAACTCATTGCCATCCATGTCCGCCAACTTGAAAGCTCCATTCCCAAAGAATTTAGTGACCATGTATGGGCCTTCCCAGTTGGCTGAGAATTTTCTCACATGCTCACAGACAGCTTTGAGGACGAGGTCTCCCTTCTACACTAGCCGTTGATGCGTGTTTGCACAGTGCTTTTGTTTTTTCTTGCTCTGGTAGCGCTCTATGTAGCTCAGCATCTACATGCGCTCCTCCTCTATTGAGTCGAGGTCGATGATCCGTGACTCGTTGTTCTAGGCTTCGCTCACGACATCCGAGAGGATCATCCGGAGTGATGGTACCTGCAACTCAAGAGGCAACATAGCTTCAAATCCATAAACAAGGTTGTAAGGAGTCTTACTCATCGTGGTTCTGCATGTCATCTTGTAGGCCCATAGAACATAGAGGATTTGCTCATGCCACCACCTCTTGCTGTTGTTAAGCATCCACTTCAGCAAGTTGATGATGGACTTATTTGTAGCCTTTGCATGTTCGTTCGCTTGCGGGTAATATGGGGAGGAGAATGATTGCCTGATGCCTAGATTGCTGTAGAAGGTTCGGGTTTCCGTACTATTAAATTGTGGTCCATTGTAGATTACAATAGTCATCAAAAGCCCAAACCTTGTCATGATGTTATCCAAGATGAAGTCGCAGATCTGCTGAGATGTCGTCTTCCTTAGGGATATAGCTTTCACCCACTTAGTAAAATACTCAGTGGCGGTGATAATGAAGCTATGCCCTACAGAGGACTTAGGAGTGATAGGTCCTATGAGGTCTAGTCCCCATCATTGGAAAGGCCATGTGATTTGCATTGGATGCAAGTCCTTAGGTGAGACGTGTATGAGATTTGCATATCTCTGGCATGTGTTACATGTCTTAACTTTTGACAAGCATTCACACTCAATGTGGGGCCAGTAGTATCCTAGGCATCTGATTTTCATAGCCATAGCCCTAGGTGCTATGTGTCCTCCACATAGTCCCTCATGCACTTCATTAACTACCTTTTGTGCCTGCTTCCCACCCATGCATGTCAACAATATCCTGTCGTAAGAACATCGGCATAGGGCGTCATTCCCCATGAGCGTATATTGTCGGGCGTGCTTGCAAATCACATCTCTCTGAGCAGATGTCAGTCCACTTGGGGGTTTCCTGTGTTGTAGGTAGGCTTTAATGTTAGTATACCACTCCTGGGTATCCACAACACTGATAGAGGCCACGTGTCCTGCCTGAGTGATAGGCTCAGTACATTCGACAATCGAAGTTGGCAGGCTTGCAAATGAGTGTGGTGGAATATTTAATGCAAGGGTGGCTAAGGTGTCTACCACAGTGTTTTTGTTGCGTGGCATGTGTTGCACATCTGTGGTTGCAAATTGCTTAAGCATGCTTTTTGCTAGGTCATAGTATGGTTGCAGGTGCGTAGCTTTGTAGGCATAAACCTCAGTGATTTGATTCACAACTAGTTGTGAATTACCACAGATTGCCAAGTGTTGTATGCATAGTGTTTGGGCAGCTGAGAGGCCTATGAGTAGTCCCTCATACTCTACCACATTGTTGGTGCAGGGGAACCTAAAATGATAAGCAAATGGGTGCATTTCCCCAAGGGGAAATGTAATGACGGTAGCTGCGCTACCTCCTTGTGCAGTTGAGGTGTCGTCGAAGTGTAAAGTAGCTTCCAGGTGCAATGGGATGATGTTGATAGTGCCAACATGCTCATCTGGGAATTTGGGATCTATTGTTATGTGGTCGTCAACGGGTGAGGCCATAAGTTACGTTGCTATGGCTTGACCCTTAGTCGAAAACTGGCTTACATAGTGTAGGTCGAACTTCGCGGTTATTGCTTTCCATCGGGCTATCCAACTATTTTCATACAGGTTGTTAGTGATAGCCTGGAGTATGTTGCTTTTGCAAATGATGTTAATTGTACTGCGAAACAGGTAGTGCCTCCACTTTTTTAATGTAAACACTAAGGCAAGGCAATTCCTCTCCTCTTCGTTGTATTTCACCTCATGCGCTATTAATGCATGACTCAGATAATACACTGGTATCTCAGATCCGTCGTCTCGTTTCTGACATAGCAGTGCTACGATAGATGTGTCAGAGGTGGCAAGGTAGATAAATAAAGGCTTATCCCTCTGTGGCAGGTGCATAGTTGGGAGGTGCGAGAGCTCTTTCTTCAAGTCATTGAAGGCTTGTTGACACTGGGTTGTCCACTCGAAGTTAACCCCCTTTTTTAGAAGATGTTGCATGGGATGCAACTTGTTAGTCAACTTTGCTATAAACCTTCAGATGAACTGTACCCTTCCTTGCAAATTGCGCAGCTCCTTAAGGTTTTGTAGGAGGTGCTAGGTTGACAATGGCCTTGACTTTGTTAGGGTCCACCCATATTCTGGCCTTTGATACCACGAATCCTAACATGCATCCAGTTTTTACCCCAAAGACACACTTCTTAGGATTAAGGCATAGATCATGCATTTAACAACACTTAAGAACTATCCCTAGATCATGTGGGTGATCAGCTGCCTCCTTGGACTTGACTGCTATATCATCCATGTAGTCATTTAGTGTTTCTAGGATGTAATCGCTGAAGATGTAGGTCATGGCTTGTTGGTAGGTTGCTCCAGCGTTCTTGAGCCCAAAAGGTATCATGGTGTAATAGAAGGTCCCCCATGGGGTCATGAAGGTTCTTGTTAGCTGATGCTTTGGGTTGATGCAGATTTGATTGTATCCGGAGAAACCATCCATGAAGGATAACAGAGCATGACCAGTTGTAGTATCGATGAGTTAATTGATGCTTGGAAGTGGGAAATCATCCTTGATTGTTTCTTTGTTCAGATCCCAGAAGTCTATACAGATCCGTATTCCTTCCATTTTCTTAGAAACCATGACAATGTTGGACACCCATTCCGAATAATCAATTGTGCGGATGAAACCAGCTTAGTATAGCTTTGTGATTTCATCCCTTACGGCTAGTGCGATTTCTGGTTTAACTTTACGAGCCTTCTGCTTGACTGCCTTCATGCGCAGATCTAGGATAATGTTGTGTTGTATCAACCTCGGATCTAAACCCAACATGTCACTGTATGACCATGCAAAGACTTTGATGTTGTCTTACAGAATCTTGGCTACGCTTTTGTGTGTCTGTGCGTCTAAGAGGGAGATAAGTTTTAATGTTTCTACTTCCCCCTTGGACGTGATCATAGGTGTCTCGATGAGAGGGTCCTTAGTTACATCCCCGGCCTCCAAATCTAGACTTCAGACCAGATGCTCGGGCCAGTCTGGGGATGTTTCTAAAGACACTGTAGTGTTGGCTGTAGTTGACCCCCAGTCGATCAGGTTGGGGTTCAATTGTCTTGCGAGCTTGCCATGTGGACCTACTAGGGCTAAAGGTGTGGAGAGATCGCAATGGATTTCCATTTTTTGCTTAACCTATCAAGATGATATGAAAGCCTGGTTAAGAGGCACCTGTTGGTAGTAATCATGTATAACAAAAACTTGAAAAGCAATGACGAGATGTAACTAGCGAATTATGATGTAAAGATTAAAATTTTTCTAATTTAAAGTCATGGTAGACCGCTATGGCATGGAGATGCAGAGTTGCTAAAATAGGAAATGTAAAAATGTCGATGTGAGAACGTGAAACTGCTAAGAAATGCATCATTGCGGATTGCAAACATATAACAGATCGAAACTGCTAGTTTAAGGTCTTCTCGGACCGTTAAAGTCATTGTTACACTAGGATTGCTAGTTTAAGGTCTTTCCAGACTAGTAATGAGAGTGGAACACTATGCTAAAAGTGCTAGTTTAAGGTCTTTTCAGACCGTGAAAGTTAGAACTGCACTGGGGTTGCTAGTTTAAGGTCTTTTCAGATCGATAACGAAAAATGTATATATTTTTTCATTTTTTGGGAAAGTAAGCAGTTAGCTTGGAGCATGTCAAATTTTTAATGCCAATAGTGCTACGATGTCGTGGCGAGCATGCTATGTTGTACGGCGCAGTCTGCATTAAACGGAGAGAGAGAGCAGCAAGTTTCCCTTTTCACCATTATGGCCATAAATAGGGATTAAACACTAGTAAGCTTTTCATTCTTACCGTAAGAGCGCAGAGCCCATATTTGGAGCACAAAGTGATTTCGGACCGCAGAGCGATTGTGCTAATGACGACCAAGATGGTTTTCTTCATAGCAACGAGGGAAAGTTTGCAAGTAGGACGATGGCTCCAAAGAAGGAACATACTCACTTGGCACTTGAAAAGGTTGAGGAGGTGAAGAAAACCCTAGGGTGCATGACACAAACGCACATTGTGGCACGGGAGGACACGCCATTGACCTGGTAGGCTGCTATGCTTCTTCTACTTTTTTGTGATTCTGTTATCATTTTTTGCTTCTGTTGTTCTCTGCTTTCATTTTGTATCCTAGTCTTAGTCATTTGTGTTTTCTCTCATCACATTGTTTTGGCCTTTGCATCACCATTATTCCCATTTCAGTCATGGCAGGTGCATAAATGCTACGCCATCATTGCATGTAAGGTCGCTTAAACCGCCACCACCGCAGTTGTCATAACTGTGGAGGTTTGGACAGTTTAAGTTACTTGACTTTCGAATGGCATAGCGTAGGACCCTTAGGAGGGTTGAGTCATGTGTGATGTGACAGTGCAACATGTGTTCTGTCAGGGCATATTGTTAATCACCCTATTAGGGTTAATTGCTTTGTTGTTACGCTAGGCTATTTTCACTACGCTATCGCTTTCATGTTCTTGCTACGCTATGTGCGGGAAGAGGGTTATGCTATGCTATATGCATGAATTGCTAGGTATTGCTATGTTGCGTGTGCATTGCACTTAGACATGATGCTAATACTTGATGGTTGTGTTGTGCAGGATGGGGCTAAGGCCAATTCTGATTGTCTTAGAAAATGTAGGGGTCCTGTGTCATGTAAGCAAACCTGTGGCCAATGCTCCTCCTCCCCAGATACGTGTGGGAGAGTCGAGGGGTCTGGTTCAGGAAAGGAGCATAGGAGTTCCTATAATATCTCTTCCAACACTTCAGTGTGATTGTTTGGTCATACCTAGAGAAGGAAGAGGTGGTTGTCATAACAGAAGCCATACTACCTAGGGCAAGCTAGGACATCCTAAGGTTTCTGATAGATGGGGCAATCATGAGTAGGCAGGGAGAAGGATCTAGTCAACACCCCATAGGGTTAAGATGTTTGGCTTGGATATGGGATATGCCTGAATACAACTGCTACCATTCTTACAACACATTGTTTGTTGCACGTTATATGGCAACGTGCTTCCAAAATCCACCAGGAACTTTTTACTGTGCTGGCAGGTGAGTTTTGCAACCTTGTTTCGCTTTGTTGTGCGACGCTGGCCATATTGACCAAATGCTAACAATATGTTTTTTTTACTAGGTTCTACATCAACAAGGAATGGCTTCACGATCGACCGAGTCTACTGACTATAGCACAGATAGCCCTACAAGAGTTCTCTTCTGCTAAGAACCTGCGGGCGTGTGTGACTGGTCAATGCGGGGGTGAATACCATACCTAACCACACCTATAGCCCGTTTCCTATGATCAGTGCAAGGGGTCTGGTTGGCTGGATAAGGGGTGGACATAACCTTTCGAACTGATCATCGTTGAATAAGTTCTAGTTAGTCTTCCATCGTTCCCATTACCATACAGACTTGGTAGGCTAAATAGTAAGTGTTACATGCTTAAGTGTCTTTGCAATCTTTAGATTTTCTGCGTTTTTATGCTAAACGTTTCTTGTGAAAACTATTATAGGGGAAAAAAGCCTTAGGAGGTGACGGTGGTAACCACCGAGACATAGGAGGCAAATATCTACTTCAAGTACGGAGAAGTAGATACAAGCCAACGCTAGATAAACGGTGCGACTTTGGACTCCTTGGTCCAGAATATCCAAAAGGCTTAGCTTATGGATTTATTCTTGGCCTTGAATCCGAGCATTCCTACCGCCGACATGCTCTCCCTAGTTGACTCCTTTTCCAACAAGGCTATACAGAGGGTGCGGGTGGTCATTGAAATCAATGACCAGCTGTTCGCGAACCCCTTCGGTGTCCCTGCTGATGGCGTCCTCATAGGGTCAAAGGGTAAGAAGGAGCTGACTCTTTAGAAGAAGGACATTCAGGAGTGGTTAGGGATTTCTAAGGAGTGAAAGGGGCTCCCCATGGAGAAGCTTAAAGAAAGACCTGCTAGGAAGATTTACCTTGTCTTCTATGCTCACGCATTCCCCCAAATGCTTTCCCAAGAGAAGGTCCTGGGGATTGAGCAGGCCTGGATAAAGCGTTAGGTCATGGAAGAGGGGGCCCACTACAACTGGGCCAGGTTTCTATGTAAAGGCTTGCAGACCAAAATCTTGGGGCTCCATAAGAAACTGAAGTCCCATTCCAATATACATTATGCCTTTTACATAGCCTGTCTGAAGCGGTTTGCAGAGTTTCTGGTGGTTCACGAGAATGGAGCCTGGGTCATGCAAACTTGCAACCAGATTTCCAGACCGTGGATCCGCCAGATCCTCTAGACCACCCAAGACCAAGATCCCCCAAAAATAATGGGGGAGTCATTCTCTGTGATGACTAAGGATCGGGTGGCCTACAACTTTCCTGGCCAAGACAACATAGGAGAGATGGCCCCTACTGTAGCCAGTAGCGTGTCGCGGGGGGAACATCTCATAGCCACAACTACGACCAAAAAGTTGCAGCGGAAGAGGCCTCCTCCAGCTAAGGAAACCCTTTGCAAGGAGGAAGAGGAGGAGTGGTGGATGTAGCTTAAACTGTAGAGGATGCAACCCCCCATTGGTAAACACTTTTGTTCAATGCTTATTTCTTTGCCTACTTTGTTAATGCTTGCCATGCAGTGTTACGCTAGATAGCATAGTGTAGCATAGCTCCTACTTCAAGCTAATCTATTTTGAGCTAATGTAAACATGTTTCTTTGTTGGCAAAGGAAGAAGAAGAAGAAGGCAACGAAGAGGTGTCGGCCCCTAAGATGGGGATGACGAATAAAGACTTGGAGGCCCCAGTCTCGAAGAGAAAGGTCTCGATCAAGAAGAAAAGAACTCCTGTTGCTAAGGTAGGGACTCTCATTTTCAAGCAGAATCCTCCTACTAACGAGGAGGGCAGTTTTAGAGACGACGAAGAGTCTCCATTGAATAAAAAAGACGCTGGTCTCTCAAAAGGAAAGGCACCAGCGCATGAAGAAAAGGCCCATATAGACTTGTTAGGCACTTCTGCCAAGGCTATCACCATTGTCTTGCACCAGCAAGAAGGGAGACCACAATTGGATGCTGGTGAGTTCGACAATGTGTTTGCCTTGTCATAGCCCATTTTGACCATTGCTAACATGTTTAGTTATGTAACAGGTGCCCCTGTTGATGCCGCAGGACCCCCTCTAACTCATGCGGAACCATGGGTTGAGATCCTTGATAAGTTTACATTCATGCAAGGAATCATCGACGACATGATCAGCCACCTTCAACAGGTGGACCTTGACGTGGGTAAGTAGTAGTGTTAGGTGCTCTCATGTTGCTATGCTAGGATTTCTTGAGCTTGCTAATCTTGCTACGCTAACACGATTACTATGCTCTTTGTGTCATGGCAGCCTGTTGGCTCAAATGGGACTCGGCACAACATTTGAAAGTTGGTGCCATGCCTAAATTCCCACCTGAAGTGATTGAGGTGTCTCATCGCGCATACGACGAGGCTTGCAAATGCACTTTGCACTCGGCACGCTCCTTGTGGGAGTATAAGCGTGTCAACGAGGACTTGTGGAAGCAGGTCCAAAAAGCTGAGCAAAAGGAGGTTGACCTGAGCGCCAAGGTGGAGGATCTCAAGTCGCGGAACGAGTTCCTCATAGCCTGTGACACTAATAATAAGGACTGGCACACAGCTGTGGTAGATTACACTAGATTTTGGACAGTCATGAGTCAGAACGTCGAAGCCACCTGCGAAATAATAGAACAGCAGATGCAAATGAACTTATTACCCTAGAAGTGTCAGGATTTGAAAGATTTTAGCGCCAAGGTTTATGAATGGGGGCAGTCCCAAAAAAACCACAAACACATGTATAAAATGAAAAATGCCACCCATCGTAAATTGTACAGGGATACTGCTATGGAGGCGTTTACATATAAATCATTCGTAAATGCCATTGACACTTCTGAGGCTTATACCAAGTTCAAAGAGTAGGTAAAGGTTACGAAATCTCCTAACTAGAAAGTGGACCTTCCCACAGGAGAGATCGCAATCATCTCTTTTTCTCCAGGACCACCAAGGTGGACAACCACCGAAAGGGAGAGAGCTACTGCGGATGCTGAACCAAGAAATAGGCATTGGGTGGACATCACGACAGAGGGGGTCTGGCATTGCCTCGGGCTTGGTTTAGACTAGATACCCTTCGAGACGGATGCAGACCCTTCTTAGGTTAGTTGCTTTCTACTGTATTAATGCTTATGCTCTATTGTAGCTTGCGTGCATTGCTTTAGCTGACCACTTCATTCCTACGATGCAAGCTCCAAATGAGGGTGTAGGGCCCGTAGAGGGAAGGAATGAAGAATCGACAAAGGACAACGCAGGGGAAGGTGATGTAAAAGAAAATGATGCAGAAACGAATGGCGAAGATGATGCGAACAAGGACAACCCATGACAACATGGGAATTTTTTTTGAAACTTTGAATTTTTGTAAAAAATTTTGCAAACATTGTTTGAAAGACAACAATTTTGAATAAAGCAAAGAGAATTTCGTAAAATAGAAATTGGTTCTGCATTAACTTGTGCATTGTCTACGTGCTACATTTTGTGTAAAATTTTCATGCTTTCTTGTGCTAGTTTTAGGCCATTTCGGGCCTTCGCGTAGCATAGTTTTAGGCCATTTCAGGCCACTGCGTAGGCATGCCAAAAGGACGGTATGTTAACAAAGCAAAAGATGGTGAATGTATAAGGGATGGCAACTGGGCAGGAAGTAGTGGGGTTGCTACGCTATGCGTAGCTACTTCTTGACCCATCATGGGTTGAGCGGAACGTAAGGCCAAGGTGTTTTGCCAGGGCCCTCGTTCACATCATTGTCCCCCACTTGGAAGGGCAGCTCAGCCCATGTGCTTTTGTTTTGGTAACTAGCTTGCTGAGCCGAGTCCCCCGCTAGATGATTAGCATGTGCATAAGCAGGTGCTTCATTCTCAGAGGTTGTGACCTCTGAGCCCTGTTCCATGTCTACGTTACTGATAGCTTGGGTTGCTACCTCGTCACCATAGATCACCACCTCCCTACCTACGTATGGTAGGTGGATTTCCTAGTGTATAGGTGAGGAGACAGCCCTAAGTTGTACTAACCATGATCTCCCCAAGATTAGGTTAAACCCAAGCATTTCCTTGACCACGATGAATGTTGCATTTGTGGGGAATTAGTCCCCTGCCACGAAGTCTATGTGAACCGTGCCTTTCACCACAACTTGCACCCCATTGAATGACCTTAGGCATGACATCACTATGGGTTTGATTTGGTCAACCAAGCCCAACTTGTTCACAATAGGAAAGGGGATGACGTTCGTGACAGCCCCATCATCAACATGTACCCTTCGGATTCGATGTTGGCCGACCCGAATTGTGATGAATAGAGGTGCCATAGTCACTTGACCCCTCTTAGGATCTTCCCTAATGGAGTCATCATTGAAAGTTAATTGGGATGGCTCAGGCTCTGCAGGTGCAAAGGGGAGCATGATCGAGTGGATTTCTTCCTCTTCTGTTGGCATGTCTTCGTTGACTGGAATCACCATCAACATGCAGATCAGAGCCTCACGGTGTGGGACAGATGTCATGATTAGGTCGTACAAGCTCAGGTAGTGTTTTTTTTGTTTTAGAGCTTTTTTGACCTAAATGAAGGCATCCAAAAGGTCTTGGCGACCCCCCTGTTTAGCACTTTCCTCTTCTTCGATTCATCCTAGAAGACAAATTTCCCAAGGAGGGGCAACTTTGGATTTAGGTTCATACCCTTTTTGGCAGGGAGGCACGGACTATACGGTTATAGCAACGTTCATCTTTGGTGATGAGGGCATAGATGCAAGGGGTGGAGACATAGGTTTGGAAGTACTAGGGATGGTACTTCCTCTCGACGTCTCACCTATGAAATGCACTTCCCGTTTTTTAGGACGAGAAGGTTGTTCAACTATCTTGCACGGGGTAGGGGCTGTCAATTGAATTGGCACCCTGATGATAAACAGAGCTAACAGTGTTAACAGGCGGAGTCGCATTGCTTTGCTAATAGGTGACACGAAGATGGATGCCCGGGGAGGGACTCTCAGAATGAACGGTTATTGTGAGCTTTGGCCAGCCGCTAGTGGTGCTGGTGCACTACGTTGAGGCACATGGACCACAAATGGCTGCTGGGGTGGCCTAGGATCACTATCAATACTGATGGCGTTGATGACGTAACCGACATTATTACTATTGAGGGGGTTTGTATAGACATGCATAGATTGGTTCTCAGGGTGTACTGGGTTGCTTTCGTTCAATACTAGTTTTCCCTGATCGATCAATCTCTAGATGTCATCTTGCAATGCCAGACAGTAATATGTGTTGTGACCACACTATTGGTGATAGTCACAAAACCTGTCCAGCTTGAAATTCTTAGGAATTGGGAGCTCATTGCGTAGGGCCAAAGAGGGGTTCCTAAGGAGCTCGTAGTAGCGTTGATGTCTCCTGATTCCTTCTTTCGACATCTGCTTGTGTTGGATGTGCCCCGCTGCCAATAAATGCTTCAGAAGTTTCAAAGGCTTGAGAGGCAATGGGGTGTACTTTGAGCAATCTTTATGCTCAAAGTTTGGTTTGGGCTATGCAGATGTCTCAAGTGCGGGTACTGGAGGTTGCAGCACATTGCCCTGCTTGGGCATGGGGTTATCTATAGGTACGACCAATTTCTTGTTATTCTTATTACCATTGTTACTAGGTTTGGGCTTGGCACCAGTCGTCATAGTGGCCACTGTGGTTGTTGGGGCCTTACCCTTGTCCTTCTTTGTGAAGGTGTTTTTGTAGGCGATGTAGGTCGGGTCTTTGCTTGCCTCGGCCACATCTTGTATACTCTTAGTCTGAGCGAAGGCTTGACTAAGAGTGCGAGGGGCGAGGTAGTACAGTTTAGACTTGATAAAGTCATTCACTGCATCCTTAAAGACCACCAGCAAGTGGGCCTCTATGATGGGCTCGTAGATTTCGTTGAGGGTTATGCTCCAACGCTAGATGAATTTCTGGACTGGTTCCAGAGGATCCTGCTTCACGCTCATTAATTGGTCCAGCGTAGTTTCTACCTTCAAGTTATACTTGAAGTGCGTCATGAACTGGGTCAGGAGCTCCTCTAGAGTTGAAATGGATGAGCGTGGTAGCGCGTGGTACGAATCCAAGGCTTTCTCAGCTAGAGACAGAGTAAAGACATGAATAATCGTGTACGGCCATTGTTGCAACAGAAGGGATTTAGACCTAAAGATAACAAGATGTGCATTGGGATCTCCCTCCCCATTGTACTTCGTGAAGTGGGGGAGGGACATCCTTGGGGGTAACGTCAGAGTAGGGATTGCAGGGCTGATGGGGTCATCTTGGTAAAAGTCCATGACTTGTACCATGTCAGACCCAACAGCTTTGAGACATTTTATTTCCTTGGTAAGGGTTTGGATAAGCTAGAACGCTTGATCCAAACCCTATGACGGTGTGGATGGTTGGGGAACTGCCAAGGTAGCTCCCATCTGTGGAATGGTAGGGGTGGCAGCATGACCCATCAGCAGTACTATTGGGAGAGCCCCCATGAATGGTGCTGCTTGCGCTGTCCACCACCCGGAAGGTGGTGTTGTTGGAGCAGCAACCATGGTTTGGGTAGCCAGATAGACAGCTTGTGCCACCAGCGGAACAGACCATAGCCCCGTGTTGGATTGTACCATTTGCGGGGTTTGGTAGGTCTAAGGGCGAACATAATTAGACATCTGCGATGGTTGTGGAATAGGTGAGGAAGTGAATGGGATCCACCATGTGGATAGGCCTAGGCCCGCTGCGATGGGTGGAATTGATGTGAACGTAGGAATGGACATAGAAGTTGCATACGCTTGTAAAGTAGGCACAACATGAACATGCAACAGGGTAGCCATGATTGGTGTGCGATGCACTACAGGAATGGGTTGATGAATAGTTTGTAGAGGCATAGTTGCTGCAAATGAAATAGGGGAATAAGGGTGTTGATACGCCAGGAAGGTGACATGGCTACCCATTGTGGTTGTAGTTGTAGGCTACGGGAGCGTAGGCATGATGACAAAGGGAGCGATGATAGACAACAGATTGGCCTAGAAGAATTGGGTAGGAGGGACTATGAAGGGTTTGGCCTAACCTTCCTCGTAAAATTGAGAGTCGAGCTCCTCTTGTCCATCCTGGAAGGTGTCATCCTAGTTAGACGTTGTGTCCCGTTGCTTCCTAAGTCTAACCAACTAGATTAGCTGGTCTAGAAGCCATTGATTTGTCTGTGTCAAAGGTATGGAAGTGTTGGGAGTGGGAACAAATTCCTTCCTGTCGTAGTAAGTGAACTCGAAGCTACGTTTGTCTTCGAGTTCGTGTACGTCCAAAGGCAAGTTTTCCTGAACCTTTGCACAGAGGAAGTTATAGCGCTCATGTTGCTGGGCCAAGCCCTCAGGTCCCCGGTTTTGGATCCTAAGGGATTGACGTGTTTCCAGCATCGGGTTCAGCGGTTGTTCAACACTAGTGGTGCCTTGAACCATGATGGGAACCTCAATGTTGAAGGTATTAGCATCGGTAGTTGCGGAAGTCATTGTTACTAAGCTAGGCAGTTTTGCAAATGGAAGAAAGCAAAGAAATTGGAAAGCTAAATAGTTTTGCGAACGAGAAGAGCAAAGAAGTTGGCAAGCAATTAGAAAGGGCTTTATGTCTTGCTGGGCTCCTGAGGAATCGTCGAGGCGACTAATCTATACCACAGGATGCATAAACAACCGCAAAAGGATGTCACGTTTAAGCTAATGCACGATAGGGTATAGAACGTGTGCAACAATACCATAAAACAGGCAAGTCAGCTGGCAATCGGAGGCTTTATGTCTTGTAGGGTTCCCGAGGAATCGTCGAGGCCACCGATCTGCACCGCACGATGCGTAAACAACCACAGATGTGTGTCAAGTTTACGCTAATGCGTATTAGGATGCAGAATCTTATAGGACTACCGTGACACCCAGAAAAGGAACCAAAAAGCCCTCCTTTTAGTGCCAGAAAACTATAGCAATTGAAAATGTTGGTGGCTGGAAGAACACTGAGAGGTCACCGGTCGTTAATAGTCTTAACCTCATTTCCGTGGGAGGGCTGTGCTGGATGGGATGGAAACGGGGCACCCTAAATAGTCTAGTCGATCAGACAGGGACTTAGTCGGTGTTAATATAACCTTTTGCAACCAGATAATTTGAAAAACGAGACTAATAGCACGAAGTAATGCTCAAATGTAAAAGAGATAGAAAATAGTGTAAAATGCAATAATAAGTAAGAGACAAAGTAAAATACAGTTAGAAACATGCACCGCTTCGAAGCTATGACTTCGCTTTGTCAAGATGGATACAATCGGTTGCACAATGCTAAGAAGTGTAGAGATCCCGAGAGTAACCAAGACGTATAGAGCAAGACGACTGTGTGCTTGAATGCAGACTTAACAATGCGAAGTGCTACCAAGGTGGTAGAAAAGAGCAGAAGAAGATGTCAACTAAGAGTGCTGATTGTTTACAATGTCAAGTGCTCACTTTTTGCTTGTCAACCAACAAAATTATTAGCCGACCAAATTTCCCAAAAACCTGAACCCCGGGGACCTTACTCATTAGGATATTTATAGAACCAAAGGTATGTGAAAGATGTAGTTTGGACGCCACATGCCTTGGGCTTATGCTAACTTGTCTATGCTGCACATGCCTGCATGACCGTTGGGCGAGCTTGCCATGTCGTAATTACAAGCCTTCCTCGTTGTACTTGCGCTGTCAGAGCAACGGTGCAATTAGGTGGAGTGCATTAATGTAGCGTAACTGTTTGCCATGCTTTGCTATGCTTTGTAGCGTAGCATGCTGGAGTAGCGTAGTGTCTTGTTACGTGTCTCGCTGTGTATGTTGGAAGCCTTTGAAACATGCTGACTATTTATTGTATGTTTGCTACGCTACGTAGCGTAGCATAGCGTAGCGATTGGCCTTAGTCGCAAAAACGTCGCCAACTTGCAAACTTTGTCTTTTGCACTGCGAAACTTGCAAACTTGTTAATCCCGCCCTTTGAGATGCCTTCTGTCTCTTTCGCAGAATTTCTACGCCTCGCTGCACCATAGCTTAGCATAGTGTAGCAGCAAACATGATTTGCTTTTGCCAAGTTCGCCGCTTTCTGATGGAAGGAGACATTACTGAAGGACTTGAAGTTGGGCGAGGGGACTGACTATCCAGCTTTTGCTACGCTATGCTACACTGCGTAGCATAGCATAGCGTAGCACTTTGCTTCTGCAAACACCTTCTGAAGTATGCTACGCTACATAGCGTAGCGTAGCATAGCAAAATGCCTTGGCTTAGAAAACTTGTTGAAGCGTTTTGCGTGTTCTGAGCACCGCCAACAATTTCACGCACCGCTCCTAAGTGCACTGTTGGCTGGAAGAACTACTCAGGTGGGCAGGCTGGAGAATCCGTTTAGCCTGTTGATACCTGGGGTAGAAAACTTGCCGAACTGGATAGTCTGAACATCAGAGCATCCATCTCCTGAAGAACTACCATAACACTGCGCAAATTGAAAAGACTTGGTGAAGCAAGCATGCCTTCGAATTTTGGGGTGTTTCAAAGGTAAACAAAGTCTCTTCTACACATAGTTCACCGATACACACAGGAAATATTAGGTAAACATGAATAAGTTCTAAAATTGAAACTCAAGATTTTATTGAATTGTTTGAGTGTTGTTATTTATGGATGTACTACATAAACTAATGAGTAATAACTAGTCAAGTGTGGTATTGCCATAGTTTCAACCATTTTGAAACAAAAGTTAGACTTTATTTTTTGCCTTTAATTTTCTATGCAAAAGGCCTAAACATGTAAATGTGCATCAAATTCACACACTTACAATCTGTATTTTCTTAATTTTTTTTTAAAAGTAAGACAACTGAAGATTTTAGCATAACCCTTACTCACACAATAGGTAGATGTCACCCACAAATGAGAAGGGTCACACCACAAGGCTACTTCACTACTACTGCGCCTAGAAGTACAGGCAATAATCAAACTCCATATTAAAGCTACTTTCTTAAGAAAAACACAGAATAGTATAATTACAAATATAATTAGATTTATTATAATTTATCAATGTCATTGAATATCAATGACATGAGTCCTCACTTAATTGAGTCCTCACTTAAAAATTCATGTTCCAGGTTTCACTTTCACATTGAATATCAATGACATGAGTCCTCACTTAATTGAGTCCTCACTTAAAAATTCATGTTCCAGGTTTCACTTTCACATTGAATATCAATGACATGAGTCCTCACTTAATTGAGTCCTCACTTAAAAATTCATGTTCCAGGTTTCACTTTCACATTGAATATCAATGACATGAGTCCTCACTAAAAAACTCACGTTCCAGGTTTCACTTTCAATGTCCTAATAGATATAAGTAGCCTCCATTTCTTAATAATATTCTCAAAACTGTCTCTATTTCTGTTATCCGGTAGATCTAAAGTGTGTCAAGCAGTTTTTAGCGGTTTCAGCGCACACGCCTATCCAAACCGTCCATAATGCAATTCAGGTGAACTTCTCTTCAGTCCATAACTCCATATTTAACATGGCCTTGCCCTGTAATCAACGATCATGCCCTTTATGCTTTGAGCACCTCTGATTTATTTTTCCATTGGCAGAATCTTCTTGNTGGCCTTGCCCTGTAATCAACGATCATGCCCTTTATGCTTTGAGCAGCTCTGATTTATTTTTCCATTGGCAGAATGTCCTTCTCCTGATTAATAATTCATTTCTTCAATCGGCGGAATCTTTTTCTCCGGCCCAGAAGGAATATATATGCATCAGGATTCAAACAATGTCAAATACATATAATCATAACCTTACCCTTGTTCTTCAAACAAATCGGCGTCGGCTAACACTGTAGCATCTTCACATTATATGGTCTTTAATTTGATGAGTCTTCGCCTCCAAAGGAAAAATTTGGAGGCGGTGGTTGAGCCATCTTTCCACCCTTTTCATAAAAACAGGGTAAAATTTGTGCATTCATGTCTGGGTGCCTTGATTTCTTTATCCATGCGGCAAATTTTCTATAAGACTTTTCTGCCATCATCATAGATCATGAATTTTTCACTTATTTACCCACCTTTCCTAACGCCGAATGATCAGAGAAGATCCAAATGATAGTTTCTTTACCCAATATTATCATTGCTGCCTTGACGTATTTTAAAATTATTGATCCAATTATTGCATGAAAAGCTTTAACAACTTCATTGCTGACTGAAAATCTCAACATCACAACCTAATAAAAGCTTCTAAATTAAAATCCGTGGTCCAGAACAAATTTTTGCCGTACTAGTCATAAATGATCATATTTACAAGGAGGTTCTCTGAGTAATAATGGCTGAAGCGAATCTTTTTTGTTTCCATTCACAACCAAAACGTCTTTATGACTACCGTCGGCACTCCTATTTCAATCCATGACCTTGAATTTGGAGTGCCCATCATTTTCCATCCATCTAATGTTCACCTTATACCTTATCGATGAAAGGAATAAGTTTTCATTGCTTGTTTTAACTTATTGAATTTTCCGAAGTTGTCGCTTGGTCCCCATGTGAACTCGTGGAATCTTCAAACTTTGTGTCTCTAATGGCGCGTTTAGGTGCATCAATCTTGGACACTTCAAACACGCATGTCTGTGGAAATCTTAGATGTATCCATTTATATTTTACTTTTTTGGAACTGAAATTTAGAAAGAATCCGAAAACAATAAAAGTAGTTTGAATTGTTTGGTTGATATATGGATTTGAAAAAAATTTTACTTGAAACAAAATAAATTATTAGTAAATGAGATTGACAATATTAAGGGACAACCACTTGGAGTGATGGGAGGTAGGGGATTTTAGGGTGAGCATGCAACTAATTGAGTGAGTGATAAGACATGGGGTCTAGTTAGGGAATTTTGAACCTAGGGGTAGCAACTCCAAAGAGGTTAGGGTTTTACTGATCCATTGACCCTCATTTTGAGCCAAATGAGTATTGGACCAACAAGGAATAATTAATTTTTGGATGTTTCAAGTCATAGGTTGGATTCTAGTAATAAAGTTCTAATTGAACTATATATCTTGAAGTGTACTTATGTTTTAATTATTTTGGGTTCCAATATCTTCAAATGTATCTAAGCTTCAATTATTTTATGTTCCAATACCCTTCCTTAATAATCCTTTATTAGATTAACAAAATCATCATGTAAAATCCACCCACAATCTCTTACCTTACCGAGAAAATGCTTGATATTTGAAAGAGCTACGGCAGGGGCACTTACTTTTCAATGGCACTAACTTCAACAAGAAAACTAAAAGATTCACAAGGCCAGACAAAGACTTTTTGGGGTTGCTAGCTCATATTGATAACGATCGCATCCGCAGAAAAAGAAAACATTCATTGAATGTGTGGACAAGGTTTTTCCATCGATATTTTCAGGATGTCATGCGTGTGAGACATGCCTCGAAAATTGCATTCCGATCACACGTAATGGGTATGTGGATCAAACGACGGTACCTTCTATTATGACAAAGATAAGAACTATATAAGAAAGAAGAGTATGATGATTGCACCATTACGGCTTAGCTTTCAAGATCTGTGACTTTTCCAACATGTTGCATTGCTTTTCCACGATCATCAAGAACCACAATCAATGGTCAATGCTCTTCTTATTAAGTGACCTTAAGTGGCTCCACAATCAATGGTCAATGCTCTTCTTATTAAGTGGCCTTAAGTGGCTCCTAGAAAGGCAACTTAATGAGCAGAAGTTTAACATTTTTCCGTTGACCCACTTTTCTTTGCTGATGAAAAACATCACTATGTAATCGTTATCTCGACGCTCCCAACACCTTTATCCAACAACATGGATAGTTCTTTCTACTTGCTGATGAGATAATTTTTTAGAGTAACTATCTTTTTATGTCCTACTTTGAACTTGTTCTTCATCATCATTTTACTCTTATTCAAACAAACTAACATTAGCTATATTAATTCTTTTTCTTCTTTCACCTCTAAGAAAAGCTAGATCTTTGTTTATTTGCACTTTCTTTAAATCATCTTTGATTGTGTAACTACGACATATTGCATCCAAGGAATGTCGTAGCATCTTCAAAATTTGGAGAAAAAAAAAACTCACCCATGAGATTTGGCAAGATTTTATAACTACATGCCAACCTGACGCTAACCCTCTTCCTTTTGTATCTAGACTTGGAACTAGCATTGATAGAGTTTTATGTCATATTTAAAACTTTTGGGATAAAAATCACAAAGGAAATTTGGCTTCCTTTATTTTCCTGGTTGAGTTGACTTGGTTGATTCATTTGTTTGATTTCTAACCATTATTCTCTAAAACCTTTCACTTAAATATTTAATGGTTATCAAGATATTTATTTCTTCTAGTATAATTGCAAATACCATGGCCATTCAATTTACAAGTTTAATAGCAATGAAGATTGTACAAATCTTACAAAGAATAACACTCATGAACAAAACCAACCCAAGGCAAACATGGAAAAATAGAAAGAAAGAAAGAAAGAAGCTAAACCATTATCATAATGGGAAATTATCACAATGTTCTCCCACTAATTCTCCATATATGACAAAATAGAGTATTCTTAAAGACACCTATATCATGGACATGCTTGATACACATATACTCAAATAAAAAGTACCACTAATTATCTATATATGAAAAATTAAAGTATTCTTAAGGATACCTATATCCTGAACATGCTTAATATACACATACTAAAATAGAAAGTACCAATACTTGATTTATGATGGTAATGTCTTAGAGCTTGGAGATTTCCTTTTATGTATTATACCATATGACACTTCTTGAAAGATCTGTTTATAAACTATTTATTTATGAATTATAAATCATTTAGGATCTTAATTTAATCCCAATGACATAAACATTAAGTGCATTTTAAAATATGCCTTTATTATTATCCAAGAAAGCTAGTATGGTTTACAAATCAAAGTAAGAGGCAAATTATACATAAAATAATTAATAAACTCCATATGATCCACATGATCTATATATTATTTTTCCAAAAATGCTTTAGTCATGGAATTAGCAATCATCATCTTCATACTAATACGTTGAACAACAACCTCATGCTTCTTGACTTTATCTTTAATAGTAAGTTATGTTTTGTTATATCGATATGTTTGCTATGACTTCCACTTTTATTATTCTTGGAGAAGAGAATTACAATAGAATTATCATAATATATCTTCATTGGACTTATAATGAATTTGAAAACTCTTACACCAACTTTAAAATTCCTCAACCATAGTCCCTATGATGTAGCTTCATGGTAAGTGATGAATCATGAGCCAGATTGTGTTGATGGGCATGCATCAATATATGGGTTGATGCATCGACATCTATGCAGTGTTTGCCTTTGCCTACATAAATGCACATACCCACCGTATTTATTGCATCGTTAAGTCAATAGAGTAGCTAGGGTCTTGCAGTTTTATTTCGTTAGAGTTAGAACATTTTCTAAGTGCCTGCAGTAGGACTTCAAGGATTGTATGGATCCTTATTCAAGCATCAATGTACTTGAACACTTTGATGTGTTGGCAATACAAACGAGATTCTTGGAACTCCTTGCAACACTTAAAAATAGAATAGATTTACTTTCAATGCAATTGACTTTTCATGTACTTAGTTAATATTTATATTTCCATGCATGTTAATCAGTTGGTAGAAAGAGCGCGATCGTTTCAAGCGTAAACACGTATTCATTTGGTAATCCCAGTAGTGTTATTGCTTGGTTCACCTAGTGGCATAACACTTGGTAATCCTAGTAGTGGATACATGAGTTTAGGATGTGTATGGCTAGCTGGGAACAAACAGTTATTTCCCTTAGGCTTGTTTAGAATTTATCTTCTTCTTGTTAATTAGATTAAATAATTAATTTCTATGTTATTGTTAAGATTAGCTTAAGGCCACAACAACATTAATAATCAAATGTCTCACTTTGGACTAAATTATATGTGATAAAGCTACCACTAGTTCAAGTGGGAAGACATTGACCTATGATCAATGCTTAATAATCTAGATGCCACACTAGTTCCATCCACGAACTTTGACTAGATTACACATGAATGCTTGTGATTTGTATGGTTGGGTGTAGGGGGTACCTATTGCTCATCATTGACACCATTATTGGGGACGATACTAGTGATTTAAATTATTTATATTATAAATGATCATTGTCAAAGAGTTATCGACTTATCTTTTAAGAAAAATTAATATTTTAAGCCACACACATTATTAATTAAAAACATGTTTCCTTCACATAGGGCCAATAATCCATCACATGATATTTAGATACTAGTAGGAAAAATGGTAGGATCTATATTCAAGAGAATTAGAGTGAATTACTAAACGTAGGGATCTCATATGCTTATTTAGAACCTTACTACATTCAAAGACTATGTTTAGCTAATGCAGACAA
The DNA here is from genome assembly GCA_015680685.1 of Gnetum montanum. Classification (NCBI taxonomy): domain Eukaryota; kingdom Viridiplantae; phylum Streptophyta; class Gnetopsida; order Gnetales; family Gnetaceae; genus Gnetum; species Gnetum montanum. Next base: position 8,812 of record MNCI01027972.1, on the reverse strand, counting down.
CCTTAGAGGGGATGGAACAAGTTCTAGAACAAGGAGGGCCTCAAGGCCTAGGACCTCCTCTAAACCTAAAAAAGATAAATTAAGGGATCATAGATGGAGATATGGAAGCCATGAAGATTCTCCCCATTCACCATCTTTCTCTTCCTCTTCAATGTTTGGTTCTAACAAAGATGAATGTAGTTATAGACATAAAGATCCACTAAGGGGTTAAGATGAAGATAGAAATAGAACACAAAGGCAAGATGAAAGACATCAAAGTAAGCATAGACAAGATCATCACTATTAGACATATAGAAATAGAGATTATCACCATGACATGCCTAATGAAAAGAAACCCTTGTTGACTAATAGGAGTATGATACAGATTAGGAAGGTAGTTCAAATAATGCATAGGCATCAAAGGGAAATTCGCATCAAACAATTTGATATGAATAACATTTCTAAATTTAAGGGAGGCTATAATTTTGATCCACAACATCATTTACAAGACTTCCATGATGCTTGTGCTTTGAAAAAGATCAAAAGTAAGTGGCAAAAGCTTAAGCTTTTTCCTAGGACACTAATACAAAAAGTTGAAAGTTGGTATAGATCGTTGGAACAAAATTCAATCCATCGATGGTGCACAATGCTTAAGCTCTTCAATGAAAAATACCAAACCTATGAGAGATTGTCTAATATAAGAAAAAAAATCCAAGAATGGAGGTAAGAAAAACATACATCCTTGGATGTGACCTTGGATAGATACTATTCTATACTAGATAAATGTCTAGGCCATGGTTTTTCTCAAAATAAATGGCTTTTCCACATCATATATGGGCTTTGTAACAAAATGAGGGAAACCTTTGGGATCTATGCCCAAGGATGATTATCTAAACTAAGGGCCTATTAGATACAAAGGCTAGTTGAATAGATGGAAAAAGAAGAAGGAGAGCTATGTAAAAGGGAAAGTGTAGAGGAATATAACAAGGATCCAACGCTTTAGGAAAAAGAGACATTTCTTGATATGTTGATTTCATAATAAACCTTGTCAATACAAAAGTCTATCGATGAGATTGAAGCAAGGATGGATAAGATGTGGGAGTTGATGAATGAAAAAGTTACAACCTACTTGGAAACCATAAAGGAGAGGGTAATGTAAAAAGGATCAAGTGATCAAAACAAGAAGAGGAAAAGAACAAAGAAACAATTAGGAATACTTATCAACAAAAAAGGAAACTAGCTATAGTAGAATGGGTTATAGACTCAAATATAGAAGAGGATGATGGATGTGACATCTGCCAATATGAATATCCAAAGGGCTATTGCCTAGTTAAGTTACATATACAAGAGCTTGTGGCTTTTGCTTTGAATCCCAAGTTCGTAGAAAAGTAAATGCCTAGGAGATTGCCTTACTCACAAGGTAATTATAGATAGTCCTACAACCAACAGTACTCTCCTAGTGGGACTTCTTATTAATCTCAAAACTACTATCAATCACAATGGCAAAACCCATAGTCATGGGGTCTACCATCAACAAATTAGTAATACCCTTATCGCTAGCTAGACCTTATGGATACTATGCTCAACAAACTATTTTTCCAAATAGTTCTACTTTATCTACCTTAAATCACTACTACCACTCTCCTAAATATCATGAACTCGTAACATCTCATGTGGGATCACCATCTCATCCCTCTTATCCTTCTTTACATCCTCAATACTTTGATACTTTCCTCCAAGATATGTCGCTGCCAACAATCTAGGAAGGATTGGCATCACAACCTCAATGGAAGAATGCCACTTGTGGTGTGAACATACAAGTAAATGATAATGTTAGTAGATCTCAACAAAAATTGTTGAAACATCCTTTCTTTAGAACAATCCCCACATGTGAACAAAACTTGTAAGCCTACTAGCTCATCAAAACCAACACAAGGCCAATTTTGTGCAACACCCTTCCTCATAAAAATAATGTTTCCTAATCCTAAGTAAAAGCCAACAACCATCAATCCAATAAAAAATGTAAAAGATGAACCTATCATTATGGAGAGATGGAAAATTTCATGCATTACTAATAATGATAAAGGATACAACTATGGGCCAGAAGTTCAAAGTATTAATATGATCCATATACCAACCCACAACAAACTTAAGGAATAAGTGTGTGTACAAAACCAAGTCTCCATAGTAGCCACTAAACCAAAAGACACCCATTATTTCAAAAATGGGAATACAAAATCGTTGAAAAAAATACATGGAAATATCTAGCCCACTTATTAGCTCTTGTCTCACCCATGAGCTTAGTCATGGCGGAGATGTCTCATTTTGAATCAAGAAATAATACGTGTATTTTCACTTTTTTGTTTTACACTATTTTTCATTTTTTATATATTTTACAATTTTTTCTACATTTTTCTTTATTTGACCTTTTCTTACATTCTTCCTTTCCTTTATTGCCATTAGGAATTTAGTGCCAACTACACTTGCTAATTGATGGTGGTTTGTAACTTTCATTGTTTACTTAATTGGATATGATTGGATTTCATCTTAGAATTTTAATGTTGATTAATGGAACATTGATTATTTTCATGATATTAGGTAGTGAGTCCACATCATCCACTGCTCCACACAACTCTATGGTGTCTCCTTATTTTGGAAATGTGAGGTTCCTTCTTAATAAAAACTTCTAATGAATTTGTGACCTTGGTACTTTCCAAACTTGGGACGAATTAAGTGGATGAACAATGGTGTGAATTCAAGGAAATTTTCCATCTTTACACCTGTCTACCATCTAGGTTGCATGAGTATTTCCATGGATTCCTCATCATTCCTCCATCAACCAATAAATAGGAAGCAATGTCTTTGCATGGTGGAATTGCAATTGGCAAAAAAACACAAAAAATAAAATAAAAAAATAATGGGAATTCAAAGAACATCTCTTAGACACAATAACAGACTAAAAGCACTAGTTATGGGGCTAGAAAGACATGTTACCTATGCCTAAAGGCACCCCTCTAACTAAGGCCTTTTTCACTTCCTACTTTTCTTTTGTTCTTTCTTTAGAATGGTGAGTGGCCAATGGGGATGTTCTTGTACCTTAGAGGGTGGAATGGTCTAATGTGCTAATGGTAAGTCACTGGAAGTTGATGGTCTTGATTCAAACTTAGGAAGGAAACTCTTGGGTCATATTAATCACATACTCCATAAGGAACTTAATGTGACCAAAATGTGGGACTCCTTTCTATACTCTTTCTCATCCACCTATTCTTTCCATATACCACCTCACTGCCTCTTCTCATGATGCTCTCGATGGTTCTATTTTGAGAGGGTCTTAATTCTTCAATGGTTTCTTTGGTGATTTGATTCTTAACAATCCATAACCACTAATCATCCTTTGGGCCCACAGAATTTTTGGTTTGAGGGAATGCAATGGCATTAAGGGCTTGTGCCTACTATGGGGAGGATCCACTTGCATACTTCTTGGTTGGGATGGCTAAGTTCTTTATCCCTTAGCCATTTTTCTTTCAAAACCTATGTTTTCCACCATGATGCATCCAAGCTTTGCATTCCTTGGCATATAAATCTCCTACTACATCTCTTTTTGAAATGTATTCCTAGCCCTCTTTAAGCATTCATCATTATTCTAGGATTTTTTTGGCTTTCTCTAGATATTAATTTCATGAAAAAAATCCTTTTCCATACTTAGTTTTAATTTTGAAAAAAATTTGTTTTTCAGTTACGTTGATGTATTTTCATGAAAAAACTCCTTTTCCATACTTGGTCTTAATTGTGATTTTTTTTAGTTGCATCGACCTATCCCCATCAACATAGTTGGATGCATCAATGTAGCATAAAAACACTATATATACGCATTGACACTTGGAAAATTTTTCACATTTTCTTCATCATGCAAGGGGAGGTTTTGTAATTTTCAAAGCCCAAAGCCTTCTTGAGCCCATAACTTCCTAACTACTTGTCTAATTCCACCCATTCTTCGACCCTACAGCTACTAGAGATGTCCTTTATGTCATGGGGGCCATAAACCTATGGTTTTTGATGGAAATTTTCTTAGAATTTTTCTAACTTCCACATGGTTTAACTAATAAAATAATATTAAATCTTAGAAATTCATCTAAGTTAAATCTCACTAAGATACTCAAGTAGCCTTTATAATAAAATAATATTAAAATAATCAATCTGTCATGATCACAACAAGCCTAAGTGTAACTAGCCAAATGGGACAAGATATCAAAGTATTATAAGTTACACATAAAACACTAATCCTTGGGTATGTTTGTGATCGTAGATGGTGCCAAAAAGAATACTAGAAGAAGGACAATCCAAACCATGTGAGAAGCACCTGAGAGGGGGAAGGGACTAGCAACTAAAACACCCCCAAGAAGGAGAAGTAGAAACACACGCAATAGGACCTCTTTAGGAGGAGCCCAAAGTGGAATCTATCCATTAGATTCCTATTGCAGAAACAAGCCACTCTAGGTGAGATGAGGTGCTAGGGCCTAGAATAAATTTGAAAGTCATCTTGATAGAGTCTTGCTTGAGAAAAATTCATTCTAAGGAGGTCCAAAGTGTGGTTCTCCAAGAACTTAACTTTGGTCCCTTCTTGAACCTAGCACCAAAAGAGGTGAAGAATCAATTGTCAAGATCTCCCATATGGCCCATCCTCACTTCCAATGAAGAGTGGTACATGGGAGATACTTACCTCTTCTAGAATACTTAATAGGTGGATGTCACTATAAAGATCAAGGACATCAGTGTGTCCTATTTAGTCAAGTCCATTGCAGAGGTCCTTGGGTTTCTTGACAATGGGGAAACTTTGGTGAAGATATCCATGCAAGCAGACCTTGATGTTAAAAAGAAATTGATCCAATGGTGCTATGGAGTGGATTGTAAGGAGTATGGTGCATTCACTAAGGTAGAGAGGGCCTACTTCAAGATGGCAGCCTACCACCTAAACCAAATAGTAAGGCCAAGTAAGATCATTACCTTCTTTTCCTATGCATGTGTCGCTCTAAGTGAAAAATTCCTAGTTAACCTCCCACAGCTTATCTTCCTAGAGATTGAGAAAAGATTTAAAGATAGTGAGTGTGGAAGGAAGACACTCCCATTTCCTTATCTTATTAGAAAACTTTGCAAAAGGGAAGGGATAGCCTGTTACACTAATGACATGCTTCATCATGCTCCTACAGCATCTTGGTAGGAGATGATGAAAGATAGGATGCCCACTAAGTTACTTGATGATGAGCAACCACCACCACCACCACCACCAACTTAAGAGACAACGTCAGAGGCTTATGTTATGATTAAGCACATGAAGAAGCTTCGTGAGAAACTGTTACAGTAGCAGCACAAAGGACCAAATGGTGGAGAACCTTCAGTCTTTTGACCAGCGTTGAGTCACCTTAATGAAGTCACTCAAATCATCAGTTGGTTTGAAGAGACTATGCCATTATTCTCTATACAAAAAATGTAGGCATTTGCAAGATTGAATCTAAATGCCCGAGAAGTAGATAGTAGAAATTCCTAGAGATCTTTAGAAATGCTACCAATTTTTTGGTGCACCTAGAGGAGGGTAAGGGGGGTGATTATCTTAGTGATGTAACACCACAGATAAGAAAAAATAGTATAGGTGGTGAACAATAGAATTACAAAGACCTTAAACATTCCTAAGACTATCGTGCCAAATGTTTTTGTACTTATAGATGTGCAGGTGTTCGCAATAGTAGGTAGTGGGGGGCTAAGTAGAACCCAACACAAGGAGGTATTGGATTGACTAGTGGGAGCTAGGCAACCACTTTTAGAGATCTTTGATATAATGAAAAATGTCATTGCTACCCAATCAAACCCATTGGAAACCAAGGGAAAGCTTATTATTGTCAACATCCAACTTAAGCTACCCATAACTACAAACTAATGATTGGCTACCAAAGTTGTGGAATTGAGAGCCCATTTGGCCAATCCTTCCATTCTTAGCTAAGTAGTTACATGAGATGAAGATTTCTTATAGCTTCAAAGTAACTCAAAAGAGGTTGAGAATACAAAGGAGATGGTGGTCTTTAATGCATCCTTCTCAAAGGCCTTGGCTTTTAACACTGATAAGGACTTGTCAAATTTCTGTAAGAAGAATCTCACTTTGACCAAAGATATTCATTACCTGCGCAATGTCAAAGCACAAAAGGACTAGATGGTTGAATTTGTGTAACAATAGCAGGAGTATCTTGCCAAAGTAAGCATGGAATTGAGGAGGTTTGTAGCTAAAAATTACAATATCTTAATGGAGAAATTCTGTGTGCTTCACCAAAAAATGGCCATTGAGGTAGCTACCTAGAAGAGTAAAGCCCTAAAATTCAAATGTGTGAAAAATCATTATAGGGACTAGGTTGGCCTCCTCAAAGAGATAAATGAGAAAGAAATTAAACTAGTGAAGCCAAAAATGAATGAGGTCCTTGAGCAACTCTAGAAAAAAGGAAATGTGTGGCAACTAATCTTTGATGGATTGAATGCCCAAAATAAAGCAGAGATCCACCTAAAGGAGTTAAAAATTAAAGAGATGATGATATACATGGAGTTAGCCAACCTCTGTTATGAAAACTTGAAAATGCTGATAGTTGTATGGCCATGGTTAGAGTTGGAGAAATAGGTGACTAACTTGTACCTCCTTTATGAGGTTGAGTTTAAGCATCACAAGGACACAAAGTAGAAGTTGGAAACAAAAAATGTAGAGCTTGAAGTTCTCAGGAGTTGATTTATAGACTAGAAATTAGTTATTAAGAACTTGGCCAAAAGGATGAATGACTACCATGAGTTGGAAAACCTCATCAAGATGTTCGATGTTAAATGTAAGCAATTCATAACTTGGTTTGTCAACATCAAGAAGCTATTCTTAGGAATGTCCTATTCATTGGACATCCCCATACTAGCCCATATTGGCAATGCTGTGTGGACTGTGTATGATTGACGAGGCAAGGATAAGAAGATGAAGGAATTTTTGGATGCCTTTCACCTTTCATTGAAATAAGAAACTGTAGCAGAATAGTTGTAACCATCACCTCAGCCTCAACTACCATTACCACATGCACTAGGGGCTGGAGAAGGTTCTTTAGCAACACAGGAACCTCCACCTCTTAGCACTATTTGATCTTATCTTTCTCTTAAGCCATAAATAGATTTTTGGCTATATAATTTTGTAAGGGTGTTCAATTTTGTTCTCCTAAACACCCTTTTTTGTATATGATGAGACGCGACTTACAGTAGGCCGCGATATCGCGTACGCGATATCGCGGCCGATGCGATATCGCGTCTTCTCCTGCGATATCGCGGCCGACGTGATATCGCGTCTTCTCCTGCGATATCGCGTACGCGATATCGCGTCCCGCCGCCATATCTATAAATAAGAGGCGGCACTCCCTTCATTTCCCAATCCTGGCTAGTGTAGCGAAGCTCTGGCAGATTGATCACTCCAGAGTTAGAATTTTTCCCCATGTGCCCGCAGTAGGAGTCCTAGAGTGAACGGCTCTTTATTCGAGCAGCTTGTAACCTGAACCCAAGTTGTGTACGGCAATAAAGACGAACTTGTTTGGATAAACCTTGCAGCACGTGGTTTCATTTATTGCTTTATTTCCTGCTTTCCTAGTGCGTTCAAGTACGACTTGATTACGAGCGTCTACGGACGTGTACGGCTAGTCAAGGAATCGGCTGCTTGACGCAATGCATGAGTACGACTCAATTACGAGCATTGGATGCTTGGTAACCCAGTAGCGTATTCCAGGATTCTGCGCTTGGTAACTCCCGGGTCTAATGTGTACGGCTAGTTGAGGAATCGGCTGCTCATTGCTAGGCTAGATCGTGTGATAAGTACGACTTAGTTACGAGCACCCACGGGTGTGTACGGCTGGCTAAGGAATCGGCTGCTTATCACACGTAGGCTAAATAGGTGCCTCAGTACGACCACTTCGAGCACTTGCGTTACGTGTGGCGATCCCAGTAACGATTAGCGTTTGGTAAGCTGCAGTTGCATAGTTCAGGGTGTGTCCGGTAAGTGGGAACGGATGCTGACGCTAGTTAATTTAGACTTAGATCTTAGTTAGAGTTAGTTTAGGTTTCTCAACCCTTTCTCCTGGTAGCATAGAAGATAAGCCGAAAATACCAAAAAAATCACATACCTCAGACTTGCTTAACCATACACCGTGACACATACAAGCAAGCCTGGGAAGACAACGAACGATTAACCCCAAGTGTTTCTTGTGGCGTTAAGGCATTTAGTCTGCGGAGTTCGACCGGATCGCGCGTGTACGCTCGTATTCGTATGGTGGAGTGTAGGGGTACCTCGCCACTCATCATTGGCGCCGTTGCCGGGGACTAAGTGTTTTTTCGCCAATTTAACATAAGGGATATCACTCACATCGTTGTGAGCTTAAAACGAACCTTAGGGTTAATCAGTTAATTAAGAACAATAAATAACGGTGAAGTTAGCGCACCAATAAAAATGACTTCTTCTCATGAAATCAACTCACCTAGGGACAATACAGGAGAAAGTCAGCATCATATGCATAACCGAGATCAACCATGTCCTCAACAATCCAAAGTCATATATACTCATCCTGATGAGTATATGCCAGATTTTACCTTTGTTTTCCATCAAGATGAGCAACTGCGGTGGAGAGATATGCAAGGTAACATCGTGTTACCAACAGATCGAGCCGCCCCCAACATGCTTTTCCGTGCCTTGGTACAGATTGGCATGCATGAGTTGTTCGCAGAATACGTTTTAGATGACCATGATACAAGGGACTATTGTCCCACAAAAACCCAACGT
>MNCI01027971.1:1347791-1363138 GCA_015680685.1 Gnetum montanum | reverse complement strand
AAAAATTGACTTTATTAGTGTACCTATGTTTTAATTATTTTGGATTCCAACACACCATAATAATATAAAACGATCTCAAATGTAACTTGAATTGACAACCTCTTATTGTAAACCCTTGTCATTTTGAAATATTTAGAATTTACCAATGTGAAATAACTTGGTAGTTGTGCTAGAGATTATCCATTGAATATATTGGTGTAAGATAGATTTTTTTTTNGTTGGAATCCAAAATAATTAAAACATAGGTACACTAATAAAGTCAATTTTTGTTGCATTGCGATATCATCTCAACAATGTTGTAATCCATGCTACGTCATCATTGATATGATGTCTTGAGATGTGTGGAACCCTATAAATATCAACACGTGGATGCACAATCAACAACTTTTTCATTCCAGTCTTAGTAAAACTCTTGCAATTTATTTTTGTAGTTTTAATGATAGAGTAAAAGGCCATAGTGTGGTGTTGAGCAATCGTACAGAATCTTTATTTGAGTGAATTGTACTTGGGCACAATTTATATCCAAAAATAAAGATTAAGATTGCTTCTCATCATTGCAACATCCACTGTTTTTGTTTTGTTTTGTTGACTTAGCCTAATTTTTACATTTACTTAGCTTAGCACTTTACATTTCAAAGCACTTTACTCTTCTATGCTTATTAGTAAAGCGAAATGGATATGATCAGTTTCAAGCACTAAATGTAATCATTGAGTAATCCTAGTAGTGTTATTGCTTGGTTCACCCAATAGCATAATGCTTGGTAACCCAATAAAGGTTACGTGGGCCCAAGGTGTGTACGGTAAATCAAGATCAGATATCCATCACTCTAGGATAGAATAGATTTCTATTTCTGAGTTACTTAGACTTACACTTAAGTTTCATTTCAAATCATGTTTACCATTAGGAGTTATTTAAACCTTACAACATCAATTATCATATGCCTCCCTGTGAGTTAAACCATACATTGAGACTTCACTAACTCAAGGTGAGAGGACAATAATCACATACTAACATCAATTGCTAGCATAATTACATTGTCCATCTACGAATTATGATCTCGTCACGTGTTGGCACTTGTGACTTATATGGTAGAGTGTTGGGATTGCTCCATCACTTATCATATACGATAAGATATATAGTCTAAATAGAACTTTATAACTCAACATTAACCATTAGAATCAAACCCATGACTTAGAGATTCCAAATTAAGAGTTTTACCACTAGTCTAATACCTCATTGTTATTGTTATATTGTTGTATATAATCCTTCTGTGTAGTATGTAATCATGAGGAGTTAACCTACTGGTAAGACTCTTGATTTAGTTAGTTCAAGTTATGGGTTCAATTTTAGCGATTAATACTAAGTTATAAAGTTCTAATTCAACAATATGTCTTGGGAGTAACTATTGAAAAATAAGTGTTTAAGGTTCCAACCCTTCTCCTTCGCACCTCTAACATATCATGTTGGCTATATGTCTTAGTATGTATTTAGTTAAACTCTTTTGAGTTTCAAGAATATTTCAAGATTAAATGTTAAATGTTTGCTAAGTATCAAATTTTGGGTTCCTTGCATTGTAATCGAAGTTTTGCTTTGCAATTAAATGATGTCATGCAAAAGAATGATATTCAAGTCATTCACGCTAGGTATTATTCTCATTTTTTGGTGCTTGTTAAGCTAGACAATGCTTCGAAGATACAACATGGTCTAAATATAAGATCATTTATACATAAGAATCTTGTATTGATCATTTAATCAATTGTAATTGGAGTATCAACAATAGAGTAGCACACATATTAACAATCAAATAGCTTTATGCTAAAGGGGGTGTTGTACCCCCAAAAAATGAATAATATTATATACATAAATTCAGATCATTGAAGAGAGAGTCTAAAGAAAAAGCTCAACAATTTTGGGGATGCATTTTTAGGTTTTCATCCTTATAACCAATCTTGAAAAACCTCCTTTCTAGGATAGGAAAATGAGTAGGCCTTGCTCCTTATTTAGAAGAAATAGCATTGTGGTAGGAGAATTTTATAATTATTAATTTTCTTTATACTAAAAATAATTATGATTAATTTGAAAGGGTGTTGGAACCCAAAACATAGCTACACCCCAAAATTTATAACTTAATGTTACCTAGTAGAATTGAACCTTTGACCCTACCTAGTAGAATTGAACCTTTGACCCTACCTGAAATAGTAGAGTAACACCTCATTGTTAATTATGATTAATTCGAGGAAAAAATGGCAAATGCTTTCATATGAAAACGGCTACTTACGATACAATTAACCTTTAGAGGTGAAAATTCTGGAAATTATTTCCATTAAACATGGACTTTCATTCATCATAAAACAGAGAGCTTCCAAAGCAGCGGCGCGAAAACCAGGGCCCCATGCAGTTGGAAATAAGAAACCCAGGATCCCGTTGCATTTGGAAATATGAAAACATTCCGTCTTTAAATTGAATCGGCCCGTAGTCAATAAATTCCGAAACAAGTTTTCTCAGATCATTGCAGACAACTCTGCTTTGCTGCATAGATTTCACGTCTTCAAGTATTTCTTTTGGAAAAGAAGCGTGTTCCGCGACTGTTTCTGTCACATTTTTTCGATTTTTCTTTTCACCAAAGCCGCGTCTATGCATATCCATTTATTTCATTGAAGATCCTGCGTCTGAATTTAAATAAATCGATAAGCATCGTTGAAATTTTGTACGGCAAAATTTCTTTGCATTTAGACATACCCACCTATTCAATGGAACATCCTGCATCTAAATTTAAATAAATCGATTTGCATCTTTGAAATTTTGAATGGTATTTCTTGGCCTGTTGAATTCATCGGACAGTAAACACTTCTTTATGAAATAGAGTAGGACTATTTCTGGGCAGGTGATTCATGCATGTGTTACTGAGTTGGAAGATAAGTCTTATCTGAAACTGCCCCAGTCGTGCTTCCAAGTCCCTTTAATGGCTGGCGGTCTTTTTCAAACTGCAGCTGTTTTCTTTCTCAACTGCAGAATCGATAAATCATTCATCCATTTTGTGATCAGTCGCTGGTTGTTTGAGGACAACTTTTGCTTGCAAATTTTTTGAAGCAGGATAGCAATGGTAGCCTTGAGGGATTACAGCATTGGAGAGAAATTTACAGACCCTGGAATCTCCATATCGACACATACAGCTGAGTAGAACAGGGCAGAGGCTATTTTGCAGGAGCTACGTGAGCAATTTTCAACACCCATTGATAGACTGCGGGAAATTTCAGAGGACCTGATTGAAGAAATGAGGCTGGGACTTCAGTCACATGAAGGCAACAAATGGTTAGAGATGGTCATTACCTATGTAGATAGGCTTCTCAGTGGGTAATTTGTGTTATTTATTTACATATTAGGATTTAATCTAGCCAACAACTATGCGAAATTGTTGTTTTGAAAGTGGGTTTTGAATTGGAGCATAAATGGATGTTTTCGTTATGAGCTTTTCTGAGTTGAGCCCGGTGAAAGATATGTGGGTCTGGAGAGCTTTATGGAAAATATGTTGAAGACTCCACTATTGCTGTCAGGCAGGATTAGGAGATTGAAACACACCGGACCATGTTTTTCAGATAAAATTATATCGTTCTTTTCAGAGTTGTTGGAAATCTTTTCGTTTTATTTAGGCCAAGTTTATAAATTTTTAACGAACATTCTAATTAGCCTGGTTTCTGGCCATAGCAAGTGATGCTTACTGTATTGGAAGATGAGTATTTGAGTTAGTGACTAGTCAGAGTATAATTTATGGGTATTATTGGAGTGAACGAAAGGTCATTATCAAATGCAACCATTAACAAACTGTTAATGAACATGTCGCTTGTTACTAATGAATCAAATCATAGTTATCCCTATGACAACTCTGTTAGGTCAAAGCAAGGTAGATGTGTGTTAGGTCAAAGCAAGGTAGATGTGTTTAGAAATAAAGTAATGTAGTCTCAAACAGAATCCCATGCCCCTGCGGTATGTTTTTTGTTGATAGTTTAAGTTCTTACAGTTCAAATGGCTAGCCATTAGGTTTTGTTAGAGGGTTGCAGGTTTCATCTCAACCATTCTTCGTTATTGAATTTTGTGAACCTGCTATGAAGGTTAGGGTACTTCTGTTAAACATGCTACATTTTACTGATTTGAATCCTTGTGCAGGCAGGAAATCTCAACCCTCTTAATTTAAGATTGTTAATATTTTCAGGTAGATTTAAGCTTGTTACTAACTAGGGACAAGCATCTTGACAATTTTCTACTGTTTTGGTTTATGGAATAATGGACCTCTAGTGCCTTCCTTCAAACAAGTTTGTGAAAGTCCACTCAAGATTTAGCTTGATGCTTCAAAATGTTGATTCCCTTAGAAATATTTTGGAATGCAATGTACCTTTAAACCTCATTCTCCAACTTTTCTGGTTGATAGCTACAGAACTAAAATCCTCTCTTTCATTGGGTTTCGATACATGATATAAGAGAGAAATCTGATGTTTCAGCTTGTTCTATATAAAGACTTGAAAATAGATACTATCTGAGATCTAAATACGACTCCGTAAATTTACGTTTTAACCACATGCACTTTCCTAGAAAATGTCCTTCCATTGAGGTGAATTGGAAGCGCAAATATTTTAGGTGGGTTTAGACTTATAATTTGTACTGATCAATAGTCATTAGCACGCTGACTATCAATAATTTCTTATATGCAATTTTTAATGAGTTTGGCACATTATTGTGTATGATAACTTAGCATTCTCTTCTAAGAAATAGCATGTTATGTTTTTTGTTCTGCATGAAATGGTGGCATATTTTAACATTTTGACGATGAACCTTTGTTTGTGAAGACCTGAGAAAGGTACTTTCTATGCATTGGATCTTGGAGGAACCAATTTTCGAGTTTTGCGTGTTGAACTGAATGAAAACAGAGTGGTTGTCAAGGATTCTTTAGTAGAAAAGATCCCTGCTCTATTGATGTCCGGATCAGAACATGTGAGTTGCTACTACCTGTGAATTGAACAAAGTTGCCTGGCCATACATAAAATCAATATAATAATCATGACTTGAAAATTCTGATGGAATGCAATTGCAGGTTTTGTTTGATTTCATTGCATCAAAACTAGCAAAGTTTGTTGAAAGTCAATCAGATAAAGGTGGGGAATTGAACAAACCGATGCATCTTGGTTTTACCTTCTCATTTCTAGTTCACCAAACTGCAATTAATTCTGGAAACCTTATTAAGTGGACAAAGGGCTTTTGCGTCACAGAAACAGTAAGTACTTTCACTATATGCATTCGGATTTCTTCTCTATTGTTAACATACAATGTTTGACTGCTGCTTCATACTTAATTTCCCTTTCAATATATACTTATGGCTCATACACTGATTACATATCTGTTCTTCTTAGGGAAATCTTACAAAAGTTTCTTTTCATTTTTGAATTTAGGCTGCACGTGGTCCTTATTTTTCACCTTTATTTATGCTATTTATATAAAACTTAAAAGTGTAAGTCTGTCCTAACATACCAAAGAGTCAGAATGTAGCTTCAGATATCGTTGTTACAGTTTCTTTGCACTGATTATATTCGGTTGGGAAGGATGTAGTTCTTTTACTAAAGGAGGCAATGCATCGGCATGGTCTGGATATGGAAGTTACTATCTTGGTAGCTATATCTATCCCTAGTATTTCTCTCAACCAATGAAAGGTATCATCTTGAATACTTTGAGGTGCTAATGTAAACTCACAATTGAAACCAGGCAAATGATGCTGTGGACACTCTTGCTTGTGGAGTGTTAGAAGACCACGATGTTGTAGCAGCTGTAATCGTAGGGACTGGAACAAATGCCTGCTATGTGGAGCATATAAATGCAATTCCAAAATGGCACGGCCTCCTCCCGAATCTGGTTACATGGTATGCTCATATATTAGGTCAAAGCTTTAATGAAGGACTTTGTGGTCTGCGTCCAGTACTGTATGTTGCTAGTGGTGCTATGTTTAGGGTTAAATGTTCTGGGTGATTTCAAGTAACATAAACCACATCCACATTGCTTATAATTTCAGGTCATCAACGCAGAGTTTGGAAGCTTTTGGTCTTCTAAATTGCGAAGGACAGAAATAGACATTGCTGTTGATAAGGAGAGTACAAATCCTGGCTCACATGTAGGTGCTTCCAAATTATTTCATTCCATATTCCAGAAGGTTTTATACATTGTAGATACTTTGCTTACAAATCTGGTACTTTGCGCCACCTTTTTGCCTTGTGCAGCTTTTTGAAAAGTTAATATCTGGAATCTAGTTGAGCAAAATTGCAAGAAAATTTTTGTTGAAGCTGGCTGAAGAAGCTGCACTATTTGGTGATACGGTTCCACCCACACTTGGAGATGAAGACGTTTTAACGTACACAAATGACATCTTTTGAATACTTGGCCCCTGTTTTTAAAAGACGGACAATGGTTTTCGTGTACCACTAATAGTTTCATTTGTGGAATATGTTTAGGACTGACATGCACCATGATGAATCTTTGGATCTTGGAGTGGAAACCACACTCAATAAGAAAATTGGGGTACGTCAGATCTGACTTTGGCAAATTCTTTTAATGTTTAAATTACTCGGTGAAAATAAGTTAACCTCTCTCCATGACCTTGTGGATCCGGAAATTCTCACTGACCAGAAAGAATCTGGTTTGATTTCTAAAGCTCATGGGTTAGGGTTATTATTTGAAGTGATGGTAATGTGCTAGTTTCTCTTCTTCTGTAAGGCTTGGATTTAAGCTAGCCTCGTGTAGTTGCCTTAAAAAGAGGCTAAGCTATCACTTATCTATCAACCTGCCTGAAAAGAGGTTAGGATTTCACTCATCTACCAAACCTCACAGACTTAGCCTGATAGATGATAACCGGTTTCTTCTAAAGCAGATGGGTTCTCACTTCTCTTCACCCAGATAAATTCCAGAAAGGAGAAAGAACCTGTACTAAAATAAGATAACATGCTACTGTAGCTTTTGACATTCTTCCTCTGTTAGGGTAGAACATCTGCTAATTACAGATAAACATTTTAGGTGTCGGATGTTCCTGATCGGACTCGAAGGCTCATTGTTGAGGATTGTAACATTATAACGCTGCGTGCCGCTCGGTTAGCTGGGGCTGGAATTGGGGGTGTGTTGAAGAAACTGGGGAAATATAAAAGTTACAGAGGATGCACAGAGGAGGACTCTTGTGGCAATTGATGGAGCCTTGTATGAAAAGTATCCCCACTACAGACGTAACATGGAAACGGCATTTGTGGAGTTACTGGGACCCAGGTGGCAGACACAGTAGAACTGAAACTCTTCAAAGATGGCTCAGGAATCGGAGCTGCTCTTCTTGCTGCTTCTAGCAGTATGGAAGAAATGTGGAAATTGAATGTCAGTTGCTGGAACCATGAGTTTCGATTGTAATTACATATAAAGGTTTCCTCCAATGGTTTCCACTAACCAAGATCCCTGTGCAGATTTTTTTCCATAACTAAAACCTTTGTTTACCGTATATATTTTTAGTAACGGTCAATGCTGTATACATGGCGCCCACCAGATGATGTTTTGCTCGACTAACCCGTAACCAATATGTAATTTTGGAATGTTGTCACTCTTTAATTTCAATTCTCTGTTTACTTGTCAAATTGCTTTACTGGTCACATTACAAGGATACTTTCAGACCTATCCTTGAGAATCTGGATCTTGTTTTGATAAAAATGCACAAGGTCCGGTTACAATCTGTGAATCTGGATTCTGTGGACAGGGATTCAATTGAGTTCAGTGGTTTTTATTACAACGGATATTTTGTCTGAGTAGTTAAAACGTGCTGTACTATAATGCCATTGCGAACCAATAGTGCATTTTGAAGGCGTTTGGCATTTAAATGATACTGATGGTTGACAATGTATACAACTGTTACTTCATTATATTGCAGTAATGGTCCTTTAGATGCAAAAATTTTTGGATCATCAGAGCTTTTCTGTAGGGCTGAAGCATAGTTATTTTGTTATGAGATGCAAGTTTACATCTCATAGTTCACAACTGATCTTAATCTATTTTGAAAAACGTTTTTTTAAATTAGTTGTCTCGTCCTGGTCATTTAATGACAATTTCGATGCCAGATTCCGAAAGAGAAGGGACAACTAATTATCTACACGTACAAAGAGCTATTCATTATGTCTTTCTTAATATTTAACTGTTCAATGCATGTTTATGTTTTGAATGTGTCAATTAACCATGATAAAATATAAGCGTGTAGGTTATTTTTATTTTTTTATTTAATGAGACAAGGAAACTTCTAGAGTATAACATAGCCCATCTGACAGAGCAAGGTAGATACAATCCACTCCTTATGAAAGTATTTCACCACAAGGATTTAGGAACAGTAGCACTAGGTGCTGTTGCACTCTTGCTCTCCTTCATGAAAGATAAATATCTTGACCATTGTACTACACCCTCAAGGTATATAAGCATTTAGTTCATAATAAAAATCATTATCAAAATCATATAATTTATCTCAACAGGCTAATCCATGTAAAATAAAAGCCATCATCCTTGCTGGAATGTTACTTGTTTTTATTTTTTTTAAATAATTTTGAACAGAAATAAGTCTTCTTGACAAAGTGACATACTCTTTGTGGTAAAATTTGTAGGTATGGGTAAGGTCATGGAAAAGTACAAAGTGATTTAATGTATTTGAATTGGATAATAAACCATAACTTGATAAGCATGCACAACAAAGTACTCCTTACGGCTACCACCTTATATAGATCCAGATACTGTATATTGGATGTCAAAATTTTGCCATGAAAGCTAAGGCTGCCATCGCAGAAATTTCAAAAACAATCGTGCTGAGCATTATCTAATTACAGAAGTGGATACAAGGCCCGCAGAGAACAAGTAAAATACACCTGAAAGTGTATGATAAGCATGCCAGAGCTGCCTGCGTTGCCCTGCGTGGGCCGCATGCATCTTCCCTTGCCTGCAAATGGTACACGCGTGATAACATGTCCATTTCACTGTGATTAGTTGTTTCAGTTGTAGAACTGCCATTCTTGGCTCTTGCCTTGGCCATGGCCCTGGCCCGATTACACAGGTCCACGGGGTTGAGTCCTTGCTTGTTTCTTGCCCTCAGATCCGCCTCTGGAAAATGTGCTAGGATTGCTTCACTCACCTGCATAAGAAATGACCTCAGCCTTGAAATTTTGAGAGGCTTAACCAGAGGCTCATCATCATTATGAGCCCAGGTGAAACTGAAACTGAATTTTCATTTCTGTCTCCTCAGACCCTCTTATCAATAGTTCATTAAACCGAACTATAATATTGAGAGTCTGTGATATGGGTTTTACCTGCCAAGATTCTTACGGTTAAACAAATATCTTATTATTATAATTACTTCGAAACAGGTCTTAAGAAGGCTAAAAGCTAAGTGAAATCTTAATCTGTTTTCAATGACCGTGAATCAAAGCCTAAGCCTAAGCTTTGTCAGATGGCCTTGCCGTCATTTTGTATGCCTATAAATGGGTGAAATCTACACCTCATTTTGAATTGGTGTACCTAAGGTCAAATCAAACAATTACTTTATCTCCGCTTACAACGGTAACGCTAGAACATAGGCTCACAATTCATTCCACACGAAGCAACAACTTCTATGCTCACAGTCTATTTTATCGTTACCCTAACCGTTGAATTCACCGTTTTTTATAGATCAGAATGCAAACCAATTTCACTGGTTAAAAAGCAATTTGGTACAAAATGCAAATGAATTCCAAAACAGTTGTTTATCTAACCAAAAAAATAGTATGCTTGTTTTATTGATCTGATATTATTTGTTTTCATCTTCTTCGTGGTTGTCTCATTCCTGTTGTGACATAGGGTGAAGTTGGTTCGAATAACTAAACATAAATTTGATTTTCATACCAGAAAGTTTAATTTACAAAATTCCATCTAATAATTTACGAAAATGATGGGAAATATGAAATTCCTTCTAACATTTTTATTAAATAAATTCAAGTATCGCGTAATCGTTAAGCATTTAAATGAAATGGGTGTAAAAAGACGATGAATTCAATTAGTGAAAAAACACAATTCTCT
Organism: Gnetum montanum; assembly: GCA_015680685.1. Lineage (NCBI taxonomy): Eukaryota > Viridiplantae > Streptophyta > Gnetopsida > Gnetales > Gnetaceae > Gnetum > Gnetum montanum. The sequence continues at coordinate 1,353,039 of MNCI01027971.1, read as the reverse complement.
TTTGTATAAGTTATCCACTTCGGCCATCTCAAATGACGCTATCTTTGCCAGGAAATCCTAAAGGTGGACTCTGCAAGGAAGTGCTCTAAACGTGACATGAAATAGACTATTTCTTTATATTATGGGAAACTGTGGCTTGGAACAGAAGGAAGAATTAACAATACAAGATTCAACAATTGAGGATGAGGCATCAAAAGAAACGCGCAGCCGAACTCTTGTTCTTGAATAATGTGTAAACAAAAAACTGCTGGAGATGATGCCAGGATGAGGGATCACTTGATTAACACAGCTCCATTATATTTATCCCTACGGATTCAAATGTAATCAGGTAAAGATTTAAACATGGAGTAATTTAAAATTTTATGTTTGAAAAAAATTGATGAGCAAAACATGATGACCGAAACTAAAATTAAGATTTTATTAAATCCGATAGATCATCTAATCATCATTATCCTAACTTCACAAAAATGGGGTAAGCTACTGAATTCTTTTTTACCATTTGCCTTACAAATACATAGATCATTTTCTAATAAAATAAAAATAGATTCAACAAAGTGCTAAGCACCAAGTACCAGGGAATTATTAGGAATCAACATGGCTAGATGAAGTGCCTGATTGCCATCGGTGTCCATCTCACCCCCATGAAAGCACTGGTAATGGCAGGCAGCAACCCATTCTACGAACCTCAGCTGCCGATGCAGTGCCGCATAGTGAAGCACGGTTTTACCGCTCCAGCTGCGCAGGCAGAGCCAGTGGGGGACGGCCATGGCCTCCGCCACCTTGACATCACCCAAACTGGCTGCCACATGCATGGGGCACCTGCCGGAGCTGTCCCGCTGCAATGCCAGCACCGGCATCTGCTTCAGCAGGTACTCCGCCACCTCCCTTTGCCGCCCCTCGACAGCCGCATGGAGGGCCGTGGCATCCTTGCCGTCTAGCATGGCCAGGGCCCTTCGGCCATGTTTAGACTCTGCTACTGCTTTGACAACCTCTGCATACATATTCATTCATTCATTAACTTATACATATTCATTCATTCATTAACTTTTTAATTAACTTAGTGGTAACATTCTTGACATAGAAGGCATAGCTCATTGACAGCCGGACCAACGCATTTCTGTAACACTGGTAATGTAAATTTTGGTCACATTCCGTTACATGTTTGGTCACAGATTTTGTAAACACCTTGGTAGTGTACATTTTGATTGACTTGCTAGTTTAGCTCCTTTTGATTGATACAATTTTCCATTTGCAAAAAATCAGATCCCGGAGGTGAGAGATCCATCTTCAAAAATTTGTTTATATTACCGAATAAAAAATTAGGAAATATTATTTACCTTTATATTTTTATTAAAGACTGTGTGCAATAAAATTTCAATTTCAGTTTCAATTTCCTCATTTCGCTTCCGATCAAGATGAACCCAAATATAATTTACCATTACAGTTAGAACAAATCTCAAAGGTTATGGACAATATAATTCAGGCTTAGCAGGTAGCTCAAATGAAGCGAAACTCTAGAAACCAAATAATTTGTAAAGATAGTAACACTAAACATTACAATAGCAATCTAGCCTCATGTAACACTACTGTTAAATATAGCCGGAAAATATACAGACATAATCAAATTTCAGTTTCAGGTTGAATATTCACAGACCAAGATGGCCGTGAGCAGCGGCGACGTGGAGGCAGGTGCGGCCACGGCTATCCTTGCGAGTGACCAGTAATGGGTAGTCGCGCAGGAGGCCAGAGACCATATTGGCGTAGCCTTCTTGGGCGCCGATGAACAAAGCTCTCTTCTCCAACTCTTCCAACTTCTCATCCTCTTCCTCTACCCCATTCATCGCTATGGCTTTGTCTTTGTTCAATTCGCCGGACTCGTCCATGATGACTACTCTGACTGGCACTAACACGGATCGATCGATCTGTAACAACTTGTAAGAACATACGTGCCTTTATATCAGTGCTTAAGACCTGTGCTTGAATTTGAATGCAACTATTAAAAAAAAGACTTTTCGCTGATATTCGAAGAAACCCCGCTTAGCACGATGAACATTCCAATCTCTTCGCCAAGAAATTGTGGTTATAGATTGTCCTCCACGGTCGGCTTGGAAGTGGCCCCGGATTCAAGCTTTTGCCGTTTCCGTGGTGGAGACGTTTATTGGCAGCTGCAGAATGTCTACGTAATGTCTACAGAAAGTTGCCATAATGCACACTGACGCCATGAATGTGTTTAATTGTTAAACATGTATTTTTGCTTGTCCCAGTCCTTATTTAAAAGTTGAATGGTGGGTTTTTACAGAGGTTGAAAGATTACTCTTATAGAAGTTGAAGAGTTTGCCGTTACAAAAGTTGAAGGGTTGGCTGTGACAGAAGTTGAAAAGTGCACTGTTATAGAAGTTGAAGAGTTTGCTGTTACAGAAGTTGAAGAGTTTGCTGTTAAAAAAGTTGAAAGGTTGGCTGTGACAAAAGTTGAAAAGTGCACTGTTATAGAAGTTGAAGAGTTTGCTGTTACAAAAGTTGAAGGGCTGGCTGTTATAGAAGTTGAAAAGTGCACCGTTATAGAAGTTGAAGAGTCCTCTAGGTTGCAAAAATTAAAAATTAAAGAGTTAACCATTATAAAAGTTGCTTCATATTAAGATTCAATTGCTATTTTTTGTTGATGTATTTTGCCTGTTTAAAGGCCATTATCAATTGAATAAAAAAGTGAAATTCAATTGCCTATGTTTGCCCCTTTGCCCCTGTTGTATTTTGTTCTTTTTTTTCCCCCTAAGACTAGTAGTGCACAACCTCAAAGTTTGACAATGGTATTGGAGCTTGATTTAGGAGGCTAAAGAGAAAGCCTAGTTTAGGATGTTAGAGAGAAAAGCACAATAGTGCACCCAGTTTAAGAGGCTCGAGAGAAGAGCACATTAGTGCATAAATGGCCTCTGAAATTTTTGTAAAGTTTGCCATCCCACATTTTGATGGTCACTATGACCATTGAAGCATGTTGATGGAAAACTTCTTGAAATCTGAGTACTATCAAGTTGTTGCAGAGGGTGTAGTAGCACCCGCAGCTAAGGTTGCACTCACAAATGAACAAAGAAAAGAGCTAGAGGAACTAAGGCTAAAAGATTTGAAAGAAAAAAAATATTTATTTTAAGTAATTGGTCATTCTATCTTAGAAACTATTCTTAGCAAAGAAACTTCTAAGGATATTTGGAATTCTATGAAAAAGAAATATCAAGGGTCTTCAAGAGTAAAGCATGCACAACTTCAAGCCTTGAGAAGGGATTTTGATACTCTACAGATGGAAGATGGAAAGTTTGCTACCAGCTGTTGTGCAAGGACAATGAAAATAGTCAATAACGTGCAATTCATGGTGAAAAGAAGAAGGATGTAATTATTGTTAAGAAGATATTGTGTTCCCTATTCCCCAAGTTTGATTATGTTTTTTGTTCAATTAAAGAATCCAAAGATGTTAATGTACTTTCCCTTGATAAACTTCAAAGTTCTTTATTAGTCCATGGACAAAAGATGAATTAAAATTCAACTTCTAAAGAGCAAGCTTTGACAGCTTCTACTTTTACTTATTCCTCAAGAGGAAGAGGTAGAGGAAAAGGAGATCAAGGCAATAGAGATGGCAGTAGACATTTCAAAGGGGATGGTGATAAATTTCAAGGCAAAGGTAGAGGATAAGTTGACAAATCTAACGTGGAATGCTTTAGATGTCATAAATACAGACACTAAGATTTTGTTGATGGCAGTTCAAGCCACCTAAGAGTCTCAGTCATATGTATGGTATGTGGATACTAGCTATAACAACCATATGTGTGGATGTAAGTCTTCTTTTTTTTACTTAGATGAAATTTTTTATTTTACAGTAAGTTTTGGTGATTGTTCTACTGTAAATGTAATGGGAAAGGGGGATATTAACATTCGAACCAAGAATGGTTTTGTAGAAAAAATTTCCAATGTTTTTTATGTTCCTAATTTGAAAAGCAATTTGTTAAGTTTTGGTCAATTACAAGAGAAGGGTTATGTAATAACCATTCAAAAGGATGCTTGTGAAATTTATGATCCTTCAAGGAGAGCTATTGTTGTTGTTCAAATGAGCTCCAACAGATTATTTTCATTGAGGATTAAAAGTGCTCAATCTTGCTTGAAAGCTGAAGTAAAAGACCCAACATGGCTTTGGCATTTTTGCTATTGTCACTTGAATTTTGGAGGATTAAAGACTATGTAGTAGAAAAATATGGTGACTAGTCTCCCTCAAATTATAATTCCTTCTGAAGTCTATGAAGAATGTGTTGTTGGTAAACAACATCGTTCTCAATTCTTTCAAGGAAAATCATGGAGAGTGATGAGACGTGGTTCGCATAGGCCACGATATTGTAGCCGACGCAATATCGCATCCCCCGCAATATCGCGTACGCGATATCGCATCTTCCCCTACGATATCACGTACGCGATATCGCAGTCATCGTCATATCTATAAATAAGAGGTGGCTCTCCCTTATTCGGGATCCCAGTTTTAGAGTAGCGAAGCTTTGGCAGTTTGATCCCTCCAGAGTTAGATTTTTTTCCGTGTCTGCCCGCAGTGTGGTGAATGTAATTGTACGGTGTCTTTATTCGAGTGTGCCGTACTTGGACACGCACATGACCGACAATAAAGATCGAGATTACTTCATCATTGCAGCATTCACTTAGTTTATTTATTTATTTGTTTATTTAATGTTATTTATTGCTTTCATAGCACGGTGTGAGTACGACTTGACTACGAGCATCTACGGGTGTGTACAGTTAGTTAAGGAATCAGTTACTCATCGCGATTAGTCTCTCACCCTTAAACTCCTAGAAGCGGAATGAGTATGGCTTGATTACGAGCATTTAAGTGTGACTGCTTGGTAGCCCAGTGGTGTAGCTAGGGGGATCTACGCTTGGTAACCCAGTGGCGTATTTGGGATCTGCGCTTGGTAATCCTAGTGGCGTACCTAGGCCTATGCTTGGTAGTCCCAGTGGCAGTTGTGCACGAAGTCCAAGATGTGTACGGTTGATCAAGGAATCAGTTGCTCATCGCACTTAGGCTAGATTAGATTTTCTTACCCTTTCCCTCATTCCACTACCTTCAAGAGTAGCGTAGATTAGAAACACATCATACACCTCATCTAGACTAAACCATACGTGACATATGCAAAACTAGTCTAGGTGGGAAGACAGCGAACTGCTACCTAAGGCTAACTATCTATGTGCCACAACTAGTCCATCT
>MNCI01027971.1:1309694-1334297 GCA_015680685.1 Gnetum montanum | reverse complement strand
GTGACAAATATAATACTAGTCCAGGTGGGAAGATAGGGAACTGCGACCTAAGGATAACTGTCTAGGTGCCACAACTAGTCCATCTGTGGAGTTCAATCGGATCGTGCATGCTACACTCGTTTCGTATGGTTGAGTGTAGGGGTACCTCGCCACTCATCAATCGCATTCCTTACAAAATATTGGGAAGGTATGGGATTATTGACTGAATGACAATTGACAATGACATGGGATGAAAAACTTAGAGTGCTTGGGGAACGGATCGACAAATAGAATACAACATTGGTGTTCATGCCCATTGTGGTGAACACTGTACATAGATGACATCTAGACCCTCATTTGACAACTTGAAAAGAGAGAGAGAGAGAGAGAGAGAGAGAGAGACACGTTGCTACTGATGTCAAAACTGTGCACACCTTTGTTCATCCATAGCCATATGTCCAAACTTGTTCCTTACATAGACGCTCTAACTCTAGTCCATCCTAAGTGCTCCCTCTTATCCCAGTTCATTATTCATGTAATCACCATTTGCACACATAACACACTCATAGATTAGCAAGTGTAGATAAAACCTAATGCAGCTAATACCTTGACTTGATATAAAGCACATTGGCTAGGTTGTGGGTATGGCAGATATTGGGTTAGAGGTTTATGACTGATGACTACCCAAGGTGTAGGGGTAAGATAATTATGGAATGGAAAAATTTGTGACCATGGCCCCCACAACTAAGAGCGAACCTTCAATAGAAATAGGGTGTAAAACTTTAAAGAACAAGAAGGATAAGAGAAATAACAACGGTGAAGCCAATAAAACAAAAGCAAAAATGGATGTCATTGATGGGGTGAATGAGAAATAGTTAATTGTGAGAAATGTTGAAGGGAAAAATCTTAATGATTGCACCACAAAGGAATGCCAGTGGGTCCTCCCCAAAGTAGGCTTATGCCTTGAATTCCTTGACAAACCTACAAACCAAAGAGTTTGTAGGCTCTCGGAATGACATATGGAAACAAAGGTTAAGAACTTACCCACAAGAGTTTTATCAAAGACTAACAATGCATCAACCAAGATATAGACTCATCATAAAACTGGCAATGAGGTGGAATGTGGAAAGTAATACAGAAAGAGAGGAGAGAATGGAATGGAGTCCCAAAATTAAGGTGGTGTAAAGTCCCTTGTGTAATATGTGGTTAAGTAACTTAATAAAATTCTGCCCAAATCTAGATTCAACAATCCAGATCCAGTGACCTCGCATCAACACACTTGACCAACCCATCCTCTCGAAGTAACAAGAATGTGTCCACAGAGTCACCACCATTCTAATAAGAGAAAGGTAGAGCAATAGGAAGTGAGAAAGGGCCTTAGTTAGAGGGAACCTTCAAGCATGGGTAACATTTCTTTCCAGTGCCATAACCAGTGCATGTAGCCCATGTTTCTTTATTATGTCTAAGGGGTATGCTTTGAATTCTCACCCGTTTTTTTTTTCTTTTTTTGTGAGAACCACACCATGCAAAGACTTATTTGATTTAGTCAACTTCCTAATATATTAGTCAATAGTGGAATGGTAGAGGAATTTATGAAAAATGTTTAAGTACCTAAGAGAATAGCCAGCACAAATGCATTGAATCCCCTTAAGGTTACACCCTTTTCCATCCATTTGAATCTTTCCTTGGTTCAAAGAGTACTAAGGTACCAATTCATTAATAATTTTTCTTAGAAAAAGGACAATACACTTCCAAAATAAAGGAGACTGTAGAGTTGCATGGATAATTAGGTGATGTGGACTCATTGCCTGTTTTATTAAAAGAAACCATATCTCAGCATCAACATTGAAAGTCAAAGGTAAAAACCAAACATTAGCAATCAACACTTATTATAATACAACCCACCATCGTGAGTACTTATTATGTGATGAATAAGAATGAATCAAACAAAGAAATAGTAAAAATGTTAACGATGATGTAAAACAAAAATAAGTAAAGATTAATAATGTGTAAAACAAAAAAGGAAAAGGAATTGAGGGCTTAGAATGGTTAGCATTGGTGGCCATCTTCCCCATGATTGAATTGGAAGGAGGAGATCTAAAATAATGAGCAAGGTTGTCCACCAACAAAGGTAGTATTAGTACTGGTTATTTTAGGCTTTCAAGTTTGTAGATCATCATGGCCCTTGAAGGAAAAGTTTCATGAATGATATAAGGTCCTTCCCACAACGTTTGAAATTTAGTTCACTATGGTGCATGTGTGGGATTCCAATAAAGAACCTTATCTCCCAGTTGGTATTTGACTTTCCTAATTCTTAGGTCATGACTTTGTTTGTTAAAGGCCTTGTATAGTTCATTCGATGATAGGGTGGCTAGTCGATTCTCATCTAGCAAGTTAAGGTTCATTAACCGTTCTTTTTCTGCTAGATTAAGGTCAAGGTTAAGGTCACATGTCGTGCATAGTGTACGGAGCTCAACTTGAATAAAAAGCATCGGAAGTTTACCATACACTAATTCATAGGGAGAATATCCTATAGGGAGTTTCCATGTGGAGCGGTATGCCCAGAGAGCATCATTCAGTTTGGTGCTCTAGTCTTGCCTATACTTGCTAATGGTTTGTGTCAATATTTTTGTGATCTCCCTATTAGTGACCTCGGCTTGACCATTCACTTGAGGATGATATGGTGCAGTCAATTTGTGCTAAACTCCTAAGCATTGCATTAACTTTCGAAAATTTGAACCTGTAAAGTATGTAGATTATCAAAAATAAGTGCATGAGGCATGCCAAACCTGTTTATGATTTGTTTTTGAACAAATCGTGCAGCGGTAGATGATGTACAGTCCGTCACAGTAGCTACTTCTGCCCACTTGATAAAATAGTCAACAGCAACAACAATGTAGGCTTTTTCATTGGACATTAGTGTAATAGGCCCCATAAAATCAATTCTCCATATGTTGAAGGGTTCTAAAGATTGAATCCATTGTTGCAAAGCCTCCATTCTAGCTATCATTCCCCCATCATGTTGGCAATGCTCACAAGATTGGACAAAATGATGAGCGTCCTCAAACAATATAGGCCAATAATATCCTACAAGAAATATTTTTATCGGTGTTCGTCTCCCCACGTAATGACCCCCACAAGGGCCCTCATGAGAATCTTGGGGAACTCACAATTGATCTACATCGGGAACACACCATCGAACCAAGCCATCAAGACATACCTTATAAAGGTATCCATTGATTTCCATGAAATATTTGGCTCAGTGAAGAAACTATTGTTTCTTTTTAACATCTAACCCTTATGGTGTTTCTTATGTAAGTAGATAAGTGAGAATGCTACTATACCAATTTGTATCAGTGGGTAAGTGATTTTTTATCACACCTGCAAAGAGGATTCCATCAGGGAAATGGTTAGAAATTGGCTATTCATCTTCTTTGGTGTCCCATCGCAAATGAGATAAATGATCAGCAACAACATTCTTGGTGCCTTTACGATCGATCATCATAAGATCGAACTCTTGTAAGATCAGGAGCCATCATATGATGTGAGGGCTCACCATTGGTTTATTCATTAGGAACCAAATTGCACTATGATTCCTATGTACAAATATCTTATAGCCTAATACATAGTGCCTAAATTTTTCTAGTGCAAACACCACAGCCATTAACTCTTTTTTTGTTGTGGTGTAATTGAGTTGTGCACCAACGATACTTCGACTTGCATAGTGGATGTAATAGGGATGTTTTTGGTCATCTAACTATGTAAGTACAGCTCTTAAGACAAAATTGGACATGTCAGTCATTATGTGGAATAGTTTGGACTAGTTAGGAGCTTGTAGAATAGGTGTTTCTACAAGCTTCTAATTTAAGGTTTGGAAGTCTAGCTCACATTCCTTGGTCCATTCAAAAGGTAGGTCCTTCTTTGTTAGTTCTACCAAAGGTTTCACAATCCTTGAAAATTTCTCAATGAAGCATCTATAATAGCCAGTATGTCCAAGGAATGATTAGATGTCTTTTACAATTTCAAGTTGCTAAGTGATTTCTTCGATGACCTTAATCTTTTTAGGATCTACTTCTATCCCTGTTTGTAAAATCTTGTGCCCTAATACAACACCTTTTTGGACCATTAAATGGCTTTTTTTCCAATTGAGCCTTAAGTTGGTTTCTACACATCATTTTAGTACTTACTCTTATTGGTCTAATGCTTGTTTGAAGTCCACTCCATAGGTGGAGAAATCATCCATAAAGACCTCCACACTATTTCCTATTTGTTACTAAAAGATACTTAGAATCAAACGTTGAAACATTACTGGGGAATTGTACAAGCTAAATGACATCTACTTATATGCAAATATCCCTCGAGGACTTGTGAACGTAGTCTTGCCTTAGTCTTCTAATGCTATTTGAATTTGATTATATCCACTATAGCCATCCAGAAAACTATAGTAGCAATGCCCTACAATGGTATCTAAGACTTGGTCGACGAATGGAAATGGGAAGTGGTCTTTAAATGTTGCCATGTTCAGTAGCCTAAAGTCTATACACACCCTTCATTTACCTCCATTTTTGGGCACAATGACTAATGGACCAACCCATTTACTATCAGCAATGGGATAGATGAACCCAGCTTTTAGAAGTTGTTCAATTTCTTCATTAACCACTTGCTTAAGCTTTGGATTCAGTCGTCTCTATAATTTTTGTTGAGGTTTCATAGAGGGGTTAGTGTAAATTCTATGTTGGCATATCCTAGGATATATTCTGGTTAATTTGGGATATGGCCAAGCAAAGGCTTTTGACCATTTTTTTACCATTTTTAGCAATCTTTCTTTTTGTTGAGGAGCAAGCTTAGCATCAATGATTACCAATTTTCCATTTTTAAGAAATGTATACTCCATACCAGTGGGAAAAGGTTTTAACTCAAGGGGATTTTTCTTGAACTCATCAGGGATTTCCAACTTCCCCCAATTGATATTTTTGATGTCAAGACTTGGAAGTTAGTAATGGACTTGATCTAATGTATCTATGCTATCAATGTAGGTGCAAGTCAAGCTCTCATTTGGTTCCATGCATATAGTTGAATTGTTCTCTTGGTCAGCCTTTAGCCACTAGGTGCCTTCCTGTCTTGTGGCTTCTGCATACAAGCATCTTTGTATGTTAGTTATTGGTGCACACTAGTTTCATGCAGGCAATGTTAAACATTGTACAAACCAGGAATTTTGCACGCAATTACACCCTGGGTCACTATATGTAATGCATGGAACTCTCTTCTTCTCAATCTTTCCAAATGTATTTTCCTTTAATATTTCTAGGGAAAGATCACATATTCCTAGGCACGAGTCGATTTTTCTTAGCCATGCCCTTCCCATTATGATTGGGAAGTCCCCCTTAGAGTTGACTTGAATCACTAGGAAATCAACTAGATATGACCACCCACAAACAGTGGTGACAATGTCCTCCACTAGTCCTAATGGGATAGTGATGGACTAGTCGGCCAACTCTAAACATATGTTACTCTTTTTTAGTGGAGGCAGGTTCCAAGCTTTGTACATTTCTTGAGAGATTAAGTTAACACCAAAACCTGAATCCAAAAGAGCTTTGCAAGGTTCATTCCCAGTGATTTGCAAATATATATGAGGAATTCCAAGATCAGAGAATTTTCTAGGAAGATGGCTAGCTTTAATCCAACTAGTAATTGTGTGAGTTAACATGACAGTGTGCGCTAAGTGTGATCTTTGGTTCGAAGGAAGCTCCGAAGATTCAAATGGTGGTGAGGTGTTTGGAGAACTTGCCACTTGTGGTTGCAAAGACTTAGTTGGACTATTGGTTCTAAAGAAAGGTCTCTTCTTTATGCAGTTGTCTAAACCAATAGTAGGTTGAGGGTTAACAACCCTTGTAGCGTTACATTGCTATGGTTGGGCACGGAGCTCACCATGCATAGCTGGAGTAGGTGGTAATGGAGCTAAGGGTGGAAGAGGTGCAGTCGGATGAGAAGGATAGTATGTTTGTAAAACCTCTCCTCTAGGAGAAGGAGTTCTATAGTACTTGTGGGTTTGGTAGTGAGACTAAGGAGTAATGTGACTAGTAGAGTTATGTGGAGAGATTGGCCACTGCACGTAGTAATCATATGGGTTAGGTTGATGGTAAGGATATTGTTGACATGGTGGTGGCATTCCCCATGATTGTGGGTGTTGCCATTGTTGATACTATTCATTTGGTTGTGGTGGAGTTCCACTTGGATAATATGTCAAGGGTTGGTGGAACTATCTTAGGCTACCTCAAGGATAAAGTAACCTTCAGGGTGTTTGTCTTCTATTTAATCATGGGTTTAGTGTATACACCCCAGACTCCTGCAGATGTGAGATTACTGGGCAACATTCCTTAGGATGGTCATATTGACATATCTCACATTCACCATCATTGTCTATATTCAAATCCACAACCTCTTCAACAATGGCAGCTTTTCCCTTACCTTTGTTACATGCATGTTTAGTTTGTTTCTTTTTTCTCCTTTCTCAATCACTACCTGGCTCCCTAGAATCCTCTACTATTTTGAAAATGGTTTAAAATCTATTATCTAGGGAGTCCCACATTTGGTTCACCTTTGCCAATACTTCTAATGCAAGTTTTTGAATGGGAAAAGTTTGCCTATTCACCGTCTCTTCAAGTGGTGACTCTTCTTCATCCTTACAAAATCTAACTCGCTTCTTTTACAGGGAAGGATCTCTATTGTATTCCTCTGCACTTTCTCTTTTCCTTAACTCACCTTCCTCCTTGGAAACATGCTCTAACAATCTTTGTACTTACTGGGCTCTAAGCTCGAATAGTCTTCCTTGGGCATAAGTCCCAAGGATTCTTCGTGTTTCGTGCCTAAGTCCATCTATGAGATGGTGTAGTTTTTCCTTTTGTGAGTAACCATGGCCAAGGCAATGATGTAATAATGCATAATATCAGCCCATGGTAGCATCCAAGGGTTCGTGTCCTCCTTGTTTCCATCCTTGGATTTGCTTTTGCAGGTTGGACACTTGGAAGTATGCTTGATACTTATCATTGAACAGTTCTAACATGGTACTCTATCGGCAAATGGATTCCAGTTCTGAGGACCAGTGATGAAGTGCTATATAGTCAATGTGTCTACTAGGCCATGTATACGAGGCCTTGTATGTATGGTCGCATCAACGTGGCCCCATCGACACATCCCTCCATGCATCGACATGGCCCCGTTTACACAGAGCCTATTCTAGCCTATAAATAAGAGGGCCTTCCGCCTCATTTAGAAACCTTTTAGTTAGCTGTAGCGAAGCCCTTGCATTTTGTTTCCATAGGAGTTAGAATATTTTCCTAGTGCATGCCTACAGTGTGATGCTTGTAATTGTATGACACCTTTATTCGAGTGTGATGTACTTGGACATGCACATGATCGAAAATAAAGATCGAGATTACTTTATCATTGCAACATTCACTTAGTTTTAATTGTTTAATTATTATTGTTAATTGTTATTTCTATTTATTATTTTTCTTAGTCAATATTTCTTTATCATCATTTACTATTCCTATTGTTAAATGCGGAATGAGTACAACTTAATCACAAGAATTTAAGTGTGACTACTTGGTAACCCAGTAGTGTACCTAGGATCTACGCTTGGTAATCCCAGTAGTAGTCGTGCACGAGGTCTAAGATGTGTGCAAATAATTAAGGGACAAATGCTCATCACACTTAGGCTAGCTTAGACTTCATTTTCTATTACTTATTAGTTTAATTAAGATTATTTTCCATTGTCTCTAGGATTAGCACTAGTTTAGGATCACATCATACGCCTCACTCTGGACTAAACCATACGTGACAAAGCAAATACTAGTCCAAGTGGGAAAAGACAGCGAATTGCAATCAACATGTAACTATCTAGATACCAAAACTAGCCTATCCATGGAGTTCGACCAGATCGTGCGTGAACGCTCATATTTGTATGGTTGAGTGTAGGGGTACCTCGCCGCTCATCATTGGCGCCATTGCCAAGGATGGTGCTAGTTATTTAGATTAGTCACATAATAAAAGATCACTGTAACAAAGCCTTGACGATATATCTTTCAGAAAAATAATAATAATAATTGTAATTAAATCACACACAAATTTATAACCATGTCTCTCTCACAAGACTATGACAATGCAACAACTAGTAGGGCAATTCATTGGAGAACCAATGAATATTATGACAATGAAGATTGGAGTACCAAACCTAAAGTGGGGGTTTCTTATAAACATAAAAAAAGACAACATCATCCCAACGCACAAAAGCATAACCTACCTAATGACGATGAACCCCTACTCGCCACTACAAGCTTAACGGAAATACAAGAGGCTATCCGAATAGCCTGCAGGCATCGTAAGGAAATTTGTCTACCTGTGCTTGATTTAAACAACTTTTCCAAGTTTTCAGGAGGCCATGATTCAAATCCGCAACAACATTTACAAGCCTTCTACGATGCTTGTAGATGGAACAACATTGATAAAGGGTGGCAAAAAATTAAGCTCTTTCCTCTGACACTCGTTGGCCAAGCAAATGTATGGTATAGGTCATTACAACTGAAATCAATTTGACGTTGGCCAACAATGGTAGAACTTTTCAATGAAAGATATCAAACCTATGAGAGAGTGTCAGCCTTGAGGAGACAAATCCAAGAATGGAAACAAGCACAACATGAAACCTTGGACATGGTCTTAGAAAGATATTATGCACTATTAAACAACCGCCTAGGCCATGGGTTCTCTCCGTAATGAAACAAGGAAGACCCTAGGGATGTATGCCCAAGGTCAACTATATGAGCTATGAGCCCATCAACTCCAAGAGCTTATTAAGAAGATAGCAAAAGAAGAAGGAGAAATAACTAAATGGGAGAATGTTGAAGGTTCTCAACAGGACCAAAATCTCAACTTAACAACGGTCCATGATCATGAAGAGGAGAAATCAACTGACTTCAAGGAGGTGGAATCATCTTTGCCAATCCTACAATCACTAGATGAAATTGAGACAACGATTAATAACATGATGGACTGGGTAAATAAAAGATGTGGAGAATATGCCAACATTATTAGAGGACAAACTATGCCAAATCAAGAAACAGGACAGGACACCACGTGACAATCAAAACAAAAGGTAGAAGAGAATAAGGATAAGAACTCAACTGCCAATCATATGTATCAATGTAATATTTTCTTGTATGATCACCCCAAAGGTCAATGTCCAATCTTGTTCCATTTACATGAGCATTGGGAAGGAATGTTACATCCAGAGTTTGTACAAAAACACTGTGTCCAACCACAGTGGCAAAAACCTCAGTCGTGGGGGAGGACACTGCCAACTAGACCATACCCTTTGTATGTCCCAACACCAAATGCTTATTATGTTCAACACCTTGTTTCTCCAACAAGATCAGCATCCTCTACCTCAACTCATCGTTACCATTCTCCCGAGTACTATCCACCCATGTCCTTTCCAACAAGATACCACCTCATGTGCCTTACACTTCTCCTCAACCTCAATATTCCCATACTTCATCCACTTCTACATCACCACCAGCTATGCCAGAAGATTTTGCACCACAACACCAACCCACAAACGTTACTTGTGCTGCTACAGCCAGCAATAGTGAGGGTCCTTCACAACATCGAAGGTGTCCCTTATTTAGACGTGACCATTGAAAGGGACACCACAATTCAGAAACCACTGCATCCGCCAACTCAGCACAAATCCAACACTATGCTGCTTCTTCCTCTTCGAACCCAACGCCTCATGTTATCATATCAAGGCCACCACTCAATACTCCAACAACCATGGGGCCCAATGAATATTGCCACATGAGAAGACATGTTGATCCTTGCATACCATCCTACGATCACAAGTACCATAGTGGGTCAACTCCTTATAAATTAACCACATCTTATAACTTGACCCACTATGTCAACTCTAATCAAGTGTGTGGACCCCAATGGGGCAAGTCTGACCAGGTCCCAATATTTTCAACATGCAAGGATCCCCACCTTCCATTTATTAATTCTATCCATGCTCAACCATTTAGTTATGGGGGGGTATCCTCCATTCTAACAACACAGAATTAATAAATGTTTTTTTGTTTCTTTAATTTTTCAACTTTTTGTTTTCTAGTTTTTCCCCCTTTTAATTTATTCTTTTATCTTTTTATCTTTTTATGAGTAATCTCATCCATGAATAAAACACTCATGTGGCTCATTGGTTGAGGTGTTATTCTATGCTATCAAGTCTCTGGCGATCAATTATTTAAACAACGAGCCCATCACATCCACCCAACCATTCTATTAATAAGAGGTTCTACTCTGGGCACGATGATATTCTTAACATCATTAAAACTTAAAGTAATTTTATGTCTATTGTACCTAGAATAAAGAAGGATGGACCAAGAGGGAATGATTAGGGTGTGACATCAAGGGGACTTGCGGATTCTCTTTGGTGACATCTGTGTGACTTTTGTAATTTGTACTTGTTGCACACCACCACATCATCTTATACCCTCCGAGTACTTCATTGCCAAATCTATTCTTTTCTTTGTCATCATTTTATGAAACATTCCTCAAAACCGGGTCCGACATTAAACTTTTAGGGCAACTTCCTTGAAAATTTTCTAACTCTAAAATCACACTAAGCAAAGAATTCAACATTTATTAAAGGAAATGAGTAAGGTATGAAATCATTGAATCCTTTTTTCAATAACCTTACTAACAATTGATCTTTGTGTGATTATAGATGACCCCTAAAAGAAGACAACAAGGAGGACCTTCTCAAGGTGCAACCGAATGACCTGGGGAAGGCAGAGGCCAAGGACCTCATGCAGAACATGCAGAGCATAACGCAATCATTCAGCATCCATCATGAAACTCTTGTTATAGCATAATCTATCCAAGCAAAGGGAGGAGAGGTCAGGGCCCAAGCCTATGAAGAGGAACAATGGCTATTTGTGGCATGGCATGTCAAGGCCAATCATGTGTTCCTGCAGCTACCGTGTCCATGAAAAGTGTCGACTCCATCAAACATTGGAACATCAGTATGAACGGCTCATAATCCACGGATGGAAGAAAAAGAAATGTCAGGCACTTTTTCAATGGTATCAATCTTAGAAGCCTGGTGCAAAAAATAAAGGAAAGGCACCCATGGAGGAGCCATCACTACCGGGAACCCCATGAGTTCCACAAGTTTTGTCTTTTGTGTCTATGTCCAAACTTTGTTTAATGCTCCACTGTGGCATGAATAAATTTCTAGTCAGTCAATAATCCCATACCTATCCACTGTGTATTCAATTGAGCTTGTTCCTCACTTTCTTTGACTCGAGGACAAGTTTTTACTTAGTCGTGGGGGTATGATGAAGTGCTATATAGTTAATGCGTCGACTAGGCCACATATATGGGGCCCCGTATGCGCGGCCACGCCGACACGGCCCCATCGATGCATCTCTCCATGCGTTGACATGGCCCTGTTTACGCGGAGCCTATTCCAGCCTATAAATAAGAGGGCCTTCCATCCCATTTAGGAACCTTTTAGTTAGTTTTAGCAAAGCCCTTGCATTTTGTTTCCATAGGAGTTAGAATATTTTCCTAGTGCATGCCCGTAGTGTGATGCTTGTAATTATACGGCACCTTTATTCAAGTGTGACGTACTTGGACAGCGCACATGACTGAAAATAAAGATCAAAATTACTTCATCATTGTAGCATTCACTTAGTTTTAATTGTTTAATTATTATTGTTAATTGTTATTGCTATTTATTATTTTTCTTAGTCAATATTTCTTTATCATCATTTACTATTCCTGTTGTTAAATGCGAAATGAGTACGACTTAATCATGAGCATTTAACTGTGACTACTTGGTAACCCAGTAGCGTACCTAGGATCTACGCTTGGTAATCCCAGTAGTAGTCGTGCACAAGGTCCAAGATGTGTGCGGAAGATTAAGGGATGGATGCTCATCGCACTTAGGCTAGCTTATACTTCATTTTCTATTGCTTATTAGTTTAATTAAGATTATTTTCCATTGTCTCTAGGATTAGCACTAGTTTAGGATCACATCATACATCTCACTTTGGACTAAACCATACGTGACAAAGCAAATACTAGTCTAGGTGGGAAGACAGTGAACTGTGATCAATGTGTAACTATCTAGATACCACAACTAGCCTGTCCAAGGAGTTCGACTGGATCATGCGTGAATGCTTGTATTCGTATGGTTGAGTGTAGGGGTACCTCCCCGCTCATCAACAAATACCAGCTTGTCGCTTCCTTGATCAATGTTCGTGGAAACAACTTAAGTTTTTGCCACTCTTTTTCTATGTTTTGTAAGGCACATGCATCGTGAAATGCTTGCAAATGATTTTGAGAATCAGTGTTGTATCCCCCTTCAAATAGATGGATATTGTTCATGTCCATTCTTTTGATCTTGCTATCTTTTTGGTGCCTTATTGGGATTCTAACAACCTCAGTCATATCTAGCATACTTTAGGTAGTGAATAGGGGTTCATCGTGATCGTATTCTCTATGGCGTCTATGATGCCTATGTTATTCCTTACTCTCCCTCCTTTCATGGTGTGTTTCTCTAGAATGCCCTCATCCCCTTTCTCAATTGTTTTGTCTATTATTCTTGTTTCGCTTACCATTATCCTCAAGGTTGTTCCCTCTGTGACTACATTCTGATCCTGAAGGAGAGGGGGGAGGAGATGATGAAGGTGAAGAGGAAGGAGGACCATCAGCATGATGGTGCCTACTACCTTCTCTTCGATGGTCGTGGCTTCAATCGTGGTTACAATCAAAATGTCTATCTTTGTCATGTGTTCGTGTTCCTTTTTTGGACCCTTTGTGTCCGTCAGTACCAAAATCTGGGTTATGGATAGTTGAATGAAGATTCTAGTACACAACCCCTTGACCGAAGTCAATGGGAGGAACATCTTGTGGAAGACCTCCTAAGGTAGGTCCACCACCCTCATTTTCATCGATGACATATGGAACATCCTATGACCTCTTCCCCTTCATAGATTTATGATGCCTCTCTTGTTGTAAGTCCCTTTAACATTGTGCCTCTGTGGGTCAATACTCTCTTGAGTTATGTTCATGCACAACATACTCTGCCTGTAAGTGCTGCATACCAATTCATGTGAGAGCACAAAGAAGCATGCTTGGGATTGAAAAATTAGGAGGTAACGCTATGTTACCTTCCAAATCACGCCAATGCAATTGTTCATCCTGGTGGAGGATAAAGATAAATTTTGGTATATACTCATCAGGATGAATGTATACCACACAAAACTATTGGGGCACTGGAAAGTCATCATGTGTACTCCGCCTCCAATTGTTTGTTGTGTAAGACCTAGGTGGTGAAACACTCTCGTAAGAAGAAGGAGACATGATTAATTCTTCAGTGTGTGACACTTTTCTCTTCTCTTTTCTAATAATTTTAAGATAACCAACCCTAAGCGTTTGTTCCAACGATGGGAAGATTCCTAAGTTTTATTTAGTGCACAACAACAAAGTCCCCAGCAACAACGCCAATGATGAGCAGCAAGGTACCCCTACGCTCAACCATACGAATATGGGCGTTACATGCAATCTAGTTGAACTCTAAGGACTAAGTGCTTATGTGCCTTCACAGAACAAGAATGAGTTAGGCAATCGTTATCTTCCCAAGCTTACTTGTATGGCACACTTGTCTGATTAAGTAAACTTGAGGTATATGATTTTTATGCTTTTTTATGTTTTATGTCCTGGTGCTAAAGAAGAAAGAAGTGACTTAATGGAATAACTAATTTAAATTAACTAATCAGCTAGGTCCTAACTAGTCCTAACACCAGCATCCATTCCCACTTTCCATACACATTTTGAACCAATGTAACACTCCTGGGATTACCAAACGCTAATCATTACTAGGTTACCAAGTGTTCCACACATGCTCGAAGTGGTCGTACTGTGTGTGCTTACTTGTGAAAATTAACGAATCAATAAAAGCAACATTAATTAACTAATGAAAGCATTAAAGAACTGTAAATAGCATTAAGGGTAAGAGATAAGCTATTCTAAATGCTGCAAGGTTTATCACAAAGTTCATCTTTATTTCCAAACACAAGGTGTGCTCAGGTATACAATGCTCGAATAAAGATCCATTTGCTTTATGACTCCTATTGCGGGCACTCAGAAATAATTCTAACTCTGAGAGGGAGAAACTGCAAGAGTTTGGATAAGGGACTAAGAACTAATTGCCAAACCAAGTGCGCCCGCCTCTTATTTATGGCCAATGAGATAGGTCCCGATATTGGGTGCCCGATATCACTTGGCAGGATCCGATATCACAGCCCTGATATCGTGGATGTGATATCATGGCCTTGATATCGTGGACACGATATCACGGCCCCGATATTGTAGCTCATCAATGCATTTATTGACTGCTAAAAGAATATTTCGTTACTGGCAAAGAACTAAAGATTTTGGTCTATTTTACAAGAAACGTGAGAAATCTGATTTTGTAGGATTTACTCATAGTGATTATGCAAAAGATCAAGATGATAGGAAGAGCATTTTGAAATATGTTTTTATGATGGGCACATGGGCTATTTCATGGCCATACAAAAAGCAATCAATTGTCACATTGTCAACCACAGCGACTAAATTTGTTGCCGCAACATGTTGTGCTTGCCAAGTTATTTGGCTAAGAAAAATTCTTAATGAGCTATGTTTCAAGCATGAGGAGCCTACTACAATTTTTTGTGACAACAATTCTACCATAAAGTTATCCAAAAATCCTGTGCTACATGGAAAAAGTAATCATATTGATGTAAGATTTCACTTCTTACATAATCTATGCAATGATGGCGTTATTGATTTGGTGTTTTGTAAAAGTGAAGATCAACTCACTAATATTCTACCCAAACACCTCAAGTTATCAACATCCAAGAGGCTAAGAAAGCAGCATGGAGTCTACATGTTGAATGATTTTTATTAAACTAATAGTTTGCAAACTTTCAGTTTACGGGAGGGTGTTAAATGTGTTTATTGTTAAACATGCCTTTTGGTTTGTCCTAGTGTTTAGGAACTGTTCTTACAGATTTGGTTGCTATTTTCATTCTTTAGAAGTTGAATGGTTGACCATTATAGAAGTTGAAGTGTTTGCTTTTACATATGTTGAAAGGTTGATCGTTACAGAAATTGAAGGGTCGGTCATTACAAAAGTTGAAGGTCGATCGTTACAAAAGTTGAAGAGTTGGTCGTTACAGAAGTTGAAGGGTTGATCATTACAGAAATTGCAGTCGTTACAGAAGTTGAAGAGTAGGGTTGGTTGTTACACAAGTTGAAGGGTGTACTGTTACAGAAGTTAAAAGGTTGATCCTTATACAAGTTGCTTCATATTATGATTTAATTGCTATTTTCATTTTGCCTATTTAAAGACCATTACAATTAAATAAGTGAAATTTAGTTGCCTCTATTTGCCCTTGTATTTATTTATTTATTTTTATTTTTATTTTTTATTTTTTTTGTGTTTTTTTCCTTCTTGTGAGGGTAGCAATACAAAGGCTAGTGCACAGCCTCAAAGGCTGACAAGGATGGCGTACCGTGGCCTAGATCCATACAGGTAAGTGCAAGCGTGGATCCAGCGGCCGCCGACCATTTCTTGGAGTTTTTAATTATGAAAACTACCTGGAAATGACTGCAGCCATTTAAGTTAGCCGTTTTAAAATTATAATTAAGGAATTTTTATGCATTTCTGTAAACGCAACAATAAACTCGGTTGCATTTTTTTTTCAAATGGCTGGGCAAAGAAAAAAGTTTCGGGAAGAATCGTTTAGGAACACGTAGCATCTGCGCATGCACCAGCCAAGGATAAAGAATTCGCTGCGTGTTTACGACATACTACGTCTACGCGCTTGTAAATCAGAAGGGTTAGTCGACATGGCAATGTCTAATGAAGTTTCTTGGTTCCTACTTTTTGGAATTATTAAAAATAATTATCAAAGTTTATGTCATTCAACCATAAAGAACTAGTAAAAATATAAATACATCATCTTCGTAAAAGTGTCTATAATTTTTTAAGATTAATTCAATTAAAATTATGAGAGAAAAGGAAATTTAGAAGAAAGCCGCAGAAGGAGCTTCGAATTGATTGGGAAATGAGATAAAGAGCATTCAAATGTTTGAGAAATCGTTAGGTCCTCAATTTTTTTAAGTTTTTAGTTAAGAAATTTATAAATCCTTGTTACAGCATTCAATAATAATTCAGCATTAACATTCAAGTTCTGTCATCAATAATGCTAATAATTCCAAAATTAAACATGAAATATACCTCATATATGAATTCTGAAGTGAAAATTGAACATAAGAAATATACAAATTATTATGAGAGCATAAGATTACGTATGAAAACCATGTGAAATTAAGATCAAATTGCAAGAAGTTATTGATATCAATGATGAAATTTAATAAAAATATATATCGTAAGAATTTGTCAAGAAGAATATGAGAGATGAGGATCACTTCGTTATTTATGAATTCATTGCTGCAAGAATATAACAAAGAAAAGAAAAGAACATACAAAGATCCTAAGGAAACTTCAACATACCACACTTCTTTTTCTTCTTCTTCTTCTACTACAACTTCAAATTGAAAGCACATTCATTAAGTTACAAATGAGGTACTTCACGCTTATTTATAGTTTGAGGGGTTTAAGGTTTTACAATGTTTCGCATGGACATAACATGAAGACTATTTAGCCCCTCATTCCACTCCTAGAAATTTACATATCAAGTATAAAAACTAATTTAAAAATAAAAAATGACAGACTTATAATTACAACTTGCATCATAACATGACTTTTAAACATAAATATGACTCCAAACATAAAGACAACTAACTAACTAACATAAGAAAATCTCTCAAACAATGAGTTGTCAACGTAGTGGTAAGATACTTGATTTGGAAGCTCCAGGTCATGGGTTCGATTCTAGTCGGCAATGCTTAGTGATGAGCAACGAGTATCCCCTACACTCAACCATACAAATCACTAAGTGTTCACGCGCAATTTGGTCGAATTCCGTAGATTCTATGTCTTTCGGTACACTAGTCTCTAAGAAGTGAACTTGCCCTAACAATTATTTGTTGTCTTCCCAATTACACTTGTGATATGCAAAGGTATGGTTAAGTGTAATCAAGGCATATGATTTTTATTAGTTTTATGTTTTATGTTTTAGATGCTTAAAACAAAGGATGGAAGGAATGAAGTTATTCAATTACTAATTTAATCTAACTAATTACACCAAACTAATCCTAACATAAGCATTTGGTCCCATTTGCTGTACACATTTTGAACACGTATAACATTGTTGGGTTACTAAACATTAAGCATTATTGGGATTACCAAGCATCATGTGCATGCTCAAAGTGATCATACTTATGTGCTTAGTTAATCACTACTTAATCTAGCTTAATTTAACTGAATTTAGCCTAATTAAGTATTTAATCACTTAAAGCATTAAAGAAAATCACATAAAACATTAAATGCATAAATAAATATTTAATCTATTTCCAAGTGCTACAAGGTTTACCAAAACACTTAACTTTATTGCCGTTTACACTATTATGCTCAGGTACATCAATGCTCAAATAAAGATTTGTACACTTTCTAACTTCTGCTACGAGCATTCAAAAAAAATTCTAACTCTCAACTGACAAAACTGCAAGAGCTTCGCTACAACTATGACAAAAAATGTCATAAACATGGCTGGTGAACATGTATTTATAGGCAAAAACAAACACTACATCAATAGGGCCACATTAATGCATCAAATCATGTGTCAACGGGGCCTAGTTGATGGAGCTCAATCAACATAGCCAATCCATGATTCATCATACCCCCACGACTAAATGAAAACTTGTCCTCGAGTTCTTTATAAACTTGGGAAGGTATGTAATTATTGACTAACGATAGACATATGACAAACATAAACAAACATAATTATTTAAACCAAGTCCTTTTGAACTAAATATGTTTTGGCCTTGACTACAAATTGGTCAAAGACAGCCATCACCATCCCTACCTCAACCTATTTGAGTCTATCCTAAAGTTGTTGAAAAGCTTCATCTCTTGTTAATGCAGGGTTGAGGAGTGTGGGATTAGCAAGACAAGCTCTTAACTTGGTTACTTCTACGGCCAAGCATTGGTTTTGTACTTGAGCAATTTCAAGTTGCCTTTCTAAAATGATGCACTTGCCCTTTGCTTCAAGTAGCTTCAACTAGGTTGCCAGAATATTATCTAGAAAATCAAAGATATCTAGAATCATTTTCCAAACTTCCACCAATCAATCCAAAAACTCTTCATGCTGGGTTGCACTTAGTCTTCCACTAATAGTTCTTATGGATGTATGCACATCTCTAGGTGTAGAAACATCTAATATAGTTGCTGCAAGTGTGTTCAAAGGTTCAACAATTTTGTTAGCAATCACTTCTGTTGTTGTCTCCTACCCTTGGTGCTACATCACCAATATAGTTGTCCCTTTGTCCTCCTCCAAGCACACCAAAAAGGTAGCAGCATTCCCAATGATTTTTGGGAATTGCTGTTGTTGTGAGAGAGACACCATCACCTCTCGGGCACTAGGATTTGACCTTGTGGGCAACTACATTCTTTAGGTTAAGAATATTGGCCCACCTCCCTCCATCTAGTTGATCATTCAAGCCACTTCATTAAGTTGACTAATTGCAAGATGGTACACAGATGGATCCACATGACTTATTCCTACTTGTTGCTCCTGATCATGCAATAGCTACTCTCAGATTCCGTGCAAGTGATCAGTGGCTACATAGGCCTCCGACGTTGTTTCTTGAGTGGATGGTGGAGGCGATGGCTGTTGCTCCTCTTCTTTTGACATAGTAGGGATCTTATCCTTTATCATCTCAGACCAAGAGTTGATAAGACTATGCTCGATCATATCATTGGTATAGCATACTAATGAGCCACGATATCGTCTACGCAATATCGCATCCGACACGCTATATCACATCCTACCTCATCTTCTATAAATAAGAGGCAGCACCCTTTGTTCCAGGTAGTAAGAGTTAGACCCTTAGCCAGATTCTTATAGCTTAGTCATTCTAGAGTTAGAATAATTTCTGTGTGCCCACAGTAGGAGTCATAGAGGGAACGGATCTTTATTCGAGAAATTTGTACCTGAGCACACATTTGTGTACAACAATAAAGATGAACTTTAAGATAAACCTTGAAACATATAGATTAAGCTAATTAGTAATTAATTATTGTTGAATGTTTAATACTTTCCTAGTTAACTAACTTCTCTCTCAACCTTTAACCCTCTTAGTTAAGTACACTCAGTACGACCGCTTTGAGCATGCATGTAGTGCTTGGTAACCCAATAACGATTAGCATTTGGTAATCCCAGCAGCGTTGCACTGGTTCAAGATGTGTACAGCAAGTGGGAAAGGATACTAGTGTTAGGAACATTTAGAAACTAGTTAAGGAATAGTTAATGTAAGTTAGCCACTTAGTTCTCTCTCCTTCTCTTTATTAGCAGAAGATATAAAAAAAAGACAAAAGCTATAAAAACCACATACCCAAAGCTTACTTAACCATACAACCATGACAATACAAGTAAGTTTGGGAAGACAACAATTGATTAACCCTGAGTGTTCCATTAAGGTGCGTAAGCACTTAGTCCTTGGAGTTCGACAGAATCGCACGTGAAACACTCGTATTCGTATGGTTGAGTGTAGGGTACCTCGCCACTCATCATTGGCGTCGTTGTTGAGGACTTAGTTGTTTGTGCACTACATAGAACATAGGAAATCATTCATATCATTGAAATGCTAGAACAAACCCTTAGGGTTAATCAAAGAAGAACAAGACAATGGTACATTGCACACCGAACAAGACAAGATGTCTTCTTCTTCGCATAAGAGCACTTCACTGCCTAGGACTAACACAAGAGACAGTTGGTGGCATACTACACGTAACCAAGATCTGCCAGTTTCTCAATAGTTTCATGTGGTGTATACTCATCACGATGAGTATGTACCTGATTTCACCTTTATTCTCCACCAAGATGAACAATTGTGTTGGAGAGACTTGGAGGGTAACATAGTGTTGCCTCCAGACCGATCAGTCCCCAACATGCTCCTTCGTGCTCTCACAAAAATAGGCATGCCACTTTTATCTGCAAAATACATTGCATGTGATCATGACAAAAGGGACTATCATCCCACAGAAGCGCAACATCAAAGGGACTTGCGACAGGAGAGATACCATACATCCTTGAAGGGTAAATGGTCCCATAACATTCTGCATGTCTTGAGTGAAATTGAGGATGGTGAACCTGCTTCAATAGGTTCCCCACAAAATGATGTTTCCCCTCCTAACAATGGTCAAGAGGTGGTGTATCAGAACCTCCACTCCACTGTTCACAACCCTGGTCCTGATACCCATGAACATGAAGTGTTCAACGAGGGACCACGAACACACGATAAGGGCAGATGCTTTGATCGTGATCACAATCGAGGCTGAGACCACTGAAGAGAAGGTAGAAAACACTGTCAGGGAGATGGTTCTCCTTCTTCTTCACCTTCATCGTCACCTTCACCCTCTCCTTTAGTGTCCGAATGCAATCATAAGGAAACCAATCGTGAGTATAAAGGAAAATAGAGTGAAAAACATTGATGAGACAGTCGAGAACAAGGATGAAGGCACTCTAAGGAATCAAGGCATAGAAGAAGGGAGAGTAGGGAACTGTATAGACACCATAGATGCTATGAACGAGATGATCACAAAGAACCCCTACTCGCAACTAGAAGCATGCTAGATATAACAAAGGATGTAAGAGTTCCAACAAGGTACCAAAAGGATAGTAGGATCAAGAGGTTAGACATGAACAACATCCCACAATTTGAAGGGGGATACAACGTTGATCCTCAAAATCATTTACAAGCATTCCATGATGCATGTACCTTGTAAAATATAGAGAACGAATGGCAAAACCTAAAGTTGTTCCCAAGGACACTAGTGAAAGAAGCTGAAAGCTGGTACCAATCCTTAGAACTAGAATCTATTCAGAGGTGGAGTACAATGTTAGAACTGTTCAATGATAAGTACCAAACATACTCCTGAGTGTCTAACCTGTGGAAGAGAATCCAAGGATGGAAGCAAGGAAATCATGAACCCTTGGATGCTGCCATGGGCCACTATTACATCGTTGCCCTGGCCATGGTTATTCACAGCGGGATCAACTACATCATCTCGTGGATGGACTTAGGCATGAAACAAGGAGAACCCTTGGGACATATGCCCAAGGAAGATTATCAAAGCTTAGGTCTCATCAAATTTATAGATTGCTAGAGGAAGTAGCCAAGGAAGAAGGTGAGCTATGAAAGAGAGAAAGTGCAAAAGAATACCATCGAGATCCTTCCCTTTGAAAAAGGGGAGTGAGATTTTGTGAGGAGGAAGAAGAGTCACCACTCGAAGAGATGGTGAATAGGAAAACTTTGCCACTCCAAAAGTTAACAACAGAATTATTGGAAAAGGTAGACCAAATGTGGGACTCCCTGGATAGTAGGTTTAAAACTATTCTTAAAATTGTAGAGGAGTCTAGGGAGCGAAGTAGTGACTGTGACAAAAAGAAAAAGAGAGAAGTGGACAATGCATGTAACAAGGGTAAGGAAAAAATGGCCATCATAGAAGAGGTTGCGGATTCAGACACAGACAATGACGGTGGATGCGAGATATGCCACTATGACCATTCTAAGGGATGTTGCCTAGTGATCTCACATATACAAGAGTCTAGGATGTATGCACTCAACCCACGACTTAACAAACGGCAAACACCCCGACAATTACTTTATTCCCAAGGTAACCCAAGGCAATTCCACCAACCTTCAACATGTTATCCAAGTGGAACTCCACCACAACCCATTGAGCAACATCAATAGTGGCAATACCCAAAGTCATGGAGGATGCTACCACCAAGGCAATAATACCCCTACTGGCAACCGGACCCATATGGCTACTACGTGTAGCATCCAATCTCTCCACATGGCTCTGTTAGTCACGTTACACCACAACATCACTACCAAGCTCATGAGTATTATAGAACTCCTTCTCCTATGGAAGATAACCCACAGACATACCATCTTTCAAATCCATCCGCCACTCTCAAACCAATAGATCCATTACCACCTGCTCCAGTAATGCAAGGGGAACTCCCTACTCAACCATAGCAACGTAATGCCATGAGGGCTATGAATCCTTAACCCACTATTGGTTCTAACAACCGTATGAAGAAAAGACCTTTCTTCAGAACCAACAGTCCAACTAAGCCCTCACAACCACAAGCAGTTGAACCTCTGAACCCCTCTCCATCAAATAAGGCTTCAGAGCTCCCTTCAAACCAAACACCGAGCTCAACACATATGGTTATGTTAACACATGTTGTTACTGACTGGATTAAGGTTGGCCACCTTCCCAGGAAATTCTCTGATCCTGGAAGCCCTCTAATCTATCTCCAAATCGCTAAGAATGAGCCATGGAAAGCTCTTCTGAACTCAAGTTCCAGAGTCAATTTAATATCACAAGATATTTACAAAGCCTAGAACTTGCCTCCATTAAGGAAGAGCAATATTCACCTAGAGCTGGTCGACTAGTCCATCACTGTCCCTTTGGGACTAGTGGAGGACATTGTTACCACTGTGTGTGGGTGGTCGTACCCAGCCGATTTCCTAGTGATACAAGTGAATAATGATAAAGGGGACTTCCCAATAATAATGGGAAGGGCATGGCTAAGTACTATAGATGCGTGCCTAGGAATCTGTGACCTTTCCCTGGAAATATCTAAGGAGAACACTTTTGGAAAGATCGAGAAGAATAAGGTTCCACGCATCACATACAGTGATACAGGGTGCAATTGTGTGCAGAAATCATGGGTTGTGCAAAGTTCGGCATTGCCTGCATGCAACCGGTGTGCACAAGACCTTAACTTACAAAAGTGCCTATATGTAGCAGCCACACAACAAGAAGACACCCAGTGGTTGATAGCTGATCAAGAGAGCAACTCACTAATGTGCATGGAATTAACTGAGGGAATAACTAGTTCCTACATAGAAAGCATAGATGCACTAGAGCACGTTCATCACCGACTTCCAAACCTTAACCTGGAAAACATCAACTGGAGGAAGTTGGAAATTCCTAAAAAAGTCAAACAAGAGCCTTAATAAGAGATTGTTAGTCAATGTGCAATGGACCAAACCTTTTCCTGAATTTAGAATGGTCAGTGCACATAATACCTCTGAGAAGGGATGACCCTACTCACTATTTCGGATCTCTTCCTTCCAACTCAGTCATGGGGGAGATGGCCACCTCTGCTAACCAATTGAGACCCTCAGTTCCTTTTTAAGTTTTTGTTTTACACATTTTTGTTTTACAAATTTTTTTTAACTTTTCTTGTTTTTGTTTTGCAACCTCGTTTATACTTTTTCATTTCTTTGTGTGATTTTTGTTTTGCTTGTTTTTATTTTTGTTTTGTTTGTTCTTGTTTTTGTTTTGTTTATTCTTGTTTTTATCTTTGTTTGTTTTGTTAGGTTCATCACCTAATAAGTGCTCCTAATGGTGGTATGAACTATATTGTATTGATTGCTAATGTTTGGTTTTTACCTTTGGGTTATAATGTTGATACTAAGGTATGGTTCTTTTGATATAACATGCAATGAGTCCACGTCATCTGTGCATTCATGAATTTCTATAGTCTCTCTTGGCTTGGAATCGTACGGTCCCTTTCTTAATAATAAAACTATTAATGAATTGGTGGCTTGGCATTTCTCAAATTGAGGAAGGACTCAAGGACTGAAAATGGTGTGACTTCAAGGGGATTTGATGCATTTCTACTGGCCATTCTTTTGGGTGCTTGGATGTTTTCTTCTTGAGTTTTCCTTACCATTCTAACATTGCTCCATTATCGGGAAGTTGAGCTAATAAAAATAAGTCTTTGCATGGTGTGGTTCTCATGCAAAAAAAAATAGTGAGAATTCAAAGCACACCCCTAAGACAAAATAATCATCTGGGTTATAAGCACTAGTTATGAAACTAAACAAACATGTTCCCTCTAACTAAGACCCTTTCTCGCTTCCTACTTTTCCCTTTCTCATTTCCTCGGAATGGTGATGACTCTTTGGTGAAAGCATTCTTGTTACTTCCAGTGGATGGATTGGCCAAATGTATTAATTTGAATTCACTGGATGTGGATGGTTTGAGGCTGGATTTGGAATGATATCTACTCAGTCACATTAACCATAAATACACAAGGAACTGTACACCACCTTGCTCTTGGGACTCCATTCCATTCCCTTCTTCCCATCATTCTTTCTCCATCTTTCACCTCATTGTCGGTTGTNTAGGCTCTGGAAATGTCATTTGGGAGCAAGAGTTAAAGACTTAGCCCCATGAATTCACCAAAGAGGAAACAATGCATCAACCAAAATATATACTATTGATACAACCGACAATGAGGTGAAAGATGGAGAAAGAATGATGGGAAGAAGGGAATGGAATGGAGTCCCAAGAGCAAGGTGGTGTACAGT
>MNCI01027971.1:1262813-1309179 GCA_015680685.1 Gnetum montanum | reverse complement strand
TGTGGTCATGAACACTAATGTTGCCATGTATTATAATGTTGATCCATTCACATGTCACGCCATTTACCATTAGTTTTCATTCAAGTCAATAATCCCATACCTTCCCAATATTTTGTAAGGAACTCGAGGGCGAGTTTTCATTCAGTCATGGGGGTATGATATCACATCTACCAGTAATATTGCGTACACGATATCGCATCCTACCTCATCTTCTATAAATAAGAGGTGGTGCCCTCTGTTCCAAGTAGTAAGAGTTAGACCCTTAGCCAGATTCTTTTAATTTAGTTATTCCAAAGTTAGAATAGTTTCTGTGTGCTTGTAGTAGGAGTCATAGAGTGAACGGATCTTTATTCAAGCAATTTTTACCTAAGCACATATTTGTGTACAAAAATAAAGACGAACTTTATGATAAACCTTGCAACATACAGATTAAGCTAATTAGTAATTAATTATTGTTGAATGTTTAATGCTTTCCTAGTTAATTAACTTCTCTCTCAACCTTTGATCATCTTAGTTAAGTACACTCAGTACGACCACTTCAAGCATGCATGTAGTGCTTGGTAACCTAGTAACGATTAGTGTTTGGTGATCCCAGCAGTGTTGCACTAGTTCAGGATGTGTACGGCAAGTGGGAATGGATACTGATGTTAGGAACATTTAGAAAATAGTTAATGTAAGTTGGCCACATAGTTCTCTCTCCCTCTCTTTATTAGCAGAAGATATAAAAAAAATACAAAAGCTATAAAAATCACATACCTCAAGCTTACCTAACCATACAATCGTGATAATACAAGTAAGTTTGGGAAGACAATGATTGATTAACCATGAGTGTTCCATTAAGGCACGTAAGCACTTAGTCCTTGGAGTTCGACCGAATCATGCATGAAATGATCGTAATCGTATGGTTAAGTGTAGGGGTTCCTTGCCACTCATCACATACTATCCTTGCGCTTTTTACAAAATTTTTTGATAAGGCATGGAAACGATAGGGTTTTCCTTCCACGTTCATTCTTCTTAAAACACTTCTCTATCTCCAAATAGATTAGATGGAACATTAATAGGGAATTTCTCACTTAGAATGACATAGGCACAAGCGAAGAAGGTTATCACCTTGTTGGGCATCACTGTCAAATTGAGGTGATAGGTTATTATCTTGAAGTGTATACACTTCGCCAATGTGAGTGTGTCAAACTCCTTACGATCAACCCCATAACACCATGGATCCACTCCCTTTTTTCCTTAGGATCTAGTTGTATTAAGATTTCTGCCAAATGGATGCTAGAATCAGGCAAACCAAGAGCTTATGTAATAGCTTCTGCTAAGTAAGACACGTAAATGTCCTTAATTCTCATAGTGGCTCTTGCATTTTTGCTATTCCAAAAGAGATATGTCTCTCCCATGTACCACTCCCTACTGGTAGTGATGATTGGCCACATGAAAGAGCTTTGCAATTGTGTCTTGACTTCTAGTGGAGCATGTTCCAAGAATGGTCCAAAGTTCAATTCTTGAAGAATTGAGCATTGGACATCACAAGGCTTGATCATATCTAGGCAAGCTTGTGTCAATGTGACCTCAAGTCTTGGTACAAGTCCTAGTGCCTCTCCTCTTTGGGATTGTTCAATCGTAGCCTCTTCTTTGGAAATCTATCAAATAGATTCCACTTCAGGCTCCTTCCAAAGAGGTCCCGCTGCATGAGTTTTTGCTGCCTACTCATGGGCTTGTTCTTCCTAGCCCCTTCTAGTTCTAAGTCATTTGTTCTTTAGTTGTGATGGTTCTCTTTCCTACAAGAACTTTAGTCTAGGTGCCATCTACAATCACAACATGACTAAGGATTAGCACTTAATGTGTAACTTTGAAACATTGGGAATACCTTATCTCTTGGGGTAGTTACACTTGGCTAAGTTGTGATCATGGTTTGGTTAATTATTTTAATAGTAATAATTAATTTTATGTTTACCAGAGTTTACTGGAAGGGTTAAACTCTCAAAAATTGATGTTTTAATATTATTTTATTCATTAACCCTTTAGGGAAGTTAGAAAAATTTTGAAAAAATTTTCATTGAAAACCTTAAGGTTTGTGGCCTCCACGACTAAGATTTTACCTCCAGTAGCTACAAGATTGAAGAATGAAGTGATTTGGACAAATGGTGTAAAAGTTATGGGCTTTGGAAGGTTTTTGGCTCTAAAAAGTGGCAAGAACTCCCCTCTTGTTTTGAAGCAAATGATAAAAAATTTCAAAAGTGTTGGATGGTATTTATAGAATTTTTGGATTATGTTAACAGGGCGTAGTCGATGAGGCCATTATGGACTTTATCAAAAGTAATTAAAAAAAGGAGTTTTTGAGTGAAATTTGGGTCAAATGGAAGCCTAAAAAGCCAAGAACATGATGAAAATATTAGAAGAGGGTTTCGATATTTGGAAAATTGAGGAATGAGTAGAGAACAAGATTTGATGAAGAAGAATGCCTTATGAAGCACACGGTTGGATGCATAATGGGGCACATGAAAGATTTTGATTACAACAATGTCTAAGAGTAAGGAACTTAACTAACCAAATCATGAGACATGCAAGCGAGTCCTTCCCATAGTGGTACGTGCCCTTTTTGCCCTTGCATACCCTCAACTAAGAAGTCCGTGGACCTTGTAATTGATGAATGGTTATGGAAAGTTAAGGACCAAACCTAAAGAATCTATTTAGAAACGTTAACACATCAAACTAATACATGAAACAAAAACATGAAAATCGACAATGAGGTGAGTTATGGAGAGCACAAATGGATGAGATAGAGAATGGGATGGATGTCCCAATCATGGTCACATGAAATCCCTTTTGAGTTTTGTGGTTAAATGACCTAATAAAGTCCAACCTTAGTCCATACTAGAACCAACCACTTTCAGTGACTTTGCATCATCACTCTAGGACCAATCCATCCCCTTGAGATACAAGAATGCTTCCATGGACAACCGTCATTCCTTATTGAAGAAGAAAATAGAAGCAAGAAGTGAGAAAGCGCCTTAGTTAGAGGGGACTTTGAAGCATGGATAACATGTCTTTCTAGTCCCATAACCAATGCTTGTAGCCCATTTATTTTGTCTAAGGGGTGTGCTTTGAATTCTCATCATTTTTTATTTTTGTTTTTGTTTTTTCTTTAGAATTTTTTTTAGATGGAACACACCATGCAAAGACTTATTCAACTTCATGTTGTTGGTCAACAAAAAATGGTAAAAAATCCATAAAAAACACACTTGCACTCAAGATGGTAAAGAGGTACAAAGAGTTTTGAATCCCCTTGAAGCTGCACCCTTTTCAAACCTTTGAATCTTTTCCAAGCTTGGAAACTATGAAGGTCACGAGTTCATTAAAGTTTTATTAATGAAAAAAAGAACCTCATATTCCCAAAACAAGAAAAACCATAGATTTTGTGGATGGGTTGATGACATAAACTCACTGCCTATCTCATGAAAATAGAAACAATATTAGTTATCAGTCATCAAAATTCTAAAATAGAAACTTGACGCTAGTAAATAAAATATTAAATACAAACCACCATTAGCAACAACAATAACACCGCTATGTCCTATTGGCAATAAAGCACTTTTTATTAGAAGATGAGAAAAATTCACATCAAAATAAGGAAAAATATAAAAGAAATTGTAAAATATTCAAGAAAGATAAAATGTACTAATGATGTTGTAAAATAAAAATTTGGAAAAATAACAATGTGAAAAAAAACAAAATGATGAAAAACTAAGGAGCCACTATAATGGTTAGCATTGATGGCCATCTCTCCCACAACTAAGTTGTAAGGAAGAGATTTGAAAAATTGAGTGTGGTTGTCCATTTGTTGAGGCATTGCTTCCACTAGCTTGCATGGGTTCATGGAAATGTTTGACTTGTTGCATGTTGACTAGCTACTTTTTATTTAGGCTTTCAGGTTTGTAAACTAACATGACCCCAAAAGGAAATGTTTCATAAATGAAATAAGGCCCTTCCCACAATGTTTGGAACTTAGTTCGTTGAGGTATGTGTGTGAGGTTCCAGTAGAGAACCTTATCTCCCAATTGAAATTTCACTTTCCATATTCTAAGTTCATTATGCTTTTTTTTGAATGCCTTGTGCACTTCATTCTAAGATAGGATCACTAATCAATTTTCATCTAACATGTTAAGGGTGACCAATCGTTCTCTTTGTGCTATACTCTAGTTAAGATCTAGGTCACATGTTGTTGAAAGTGTACGAAGCTTAGATTGAATAGGAAGTGTTGGTAGTTTCCCATACACTAGCTCATAGGGAGAGTAGCCTATAGGAAGTTTTCATGTTGAGTGGTAGGCCCAAAGGGCATCGTTGAGTTTTGTGCTCTAGTTCCTCCTATATTTGCTAAAAATTCTAGTTAAGATATTTATAATCTCCCTGTTAGTAACCTCTGCTTGAGCATTGGCTTGGGGGTGATAGGGTGTTGTTAATTTATGTTCAGCCCCCAAGCGTTGCATGAGGTTACAAAAAGTGGTGCTTGTGAAATGGGTTCAATTATTAGAAATCAGTGCACATGACATCCCAAACCTATTTACAACATCTTGTTGGACAAACCACATAGTAGTAGATGATGTACATTCAATGATGGTTGTTGCTTCTACCCACATTGAGCAGTAATCAACAGTGACAATTATGTATGTCTTTCTATTTGACATGGGCATAATGGAATCCATGAAGTCCATGCCCTAGATGTCGAAGGGTTCCAGTGGTTGGATCCACTGTTGAGGTTCCTCCATTCAAGTGGTCATCCCACCATCTCATTGATAGCATTCACAAGAGTAGACAAATTGGTGGACATCCTTGAAGATAGTTTGCCAATAATACCCTGCCATCAGGATCTTAATGGCCATGCATCTCCCAGCATAGTCGCCCCCACAAGGACCTTCATGAGCATTCTAGAGAACATGCAATTGATCAAAATCAAGTACACACCAATGAACCAGGCCATTGATGCACACCTTACAAAGGTTCCCATTGATTTCCATGAAGTATTTGGCCTAATGAAGAAACTATTATTTCTTCCTATAGTCCAAATCTTGTGGTATCTCTTGAGTGAGAAGATAAGTGAGGATGTCATCATACCTTGGTTCTATGGGCATTTGCTCATTTATTGCACCAACAAAGAGAAATTCATCATGAAATTGATTAGAGAGTAGGCTCTCCTCCTCTTTGTCATCCCATTGTAACCAAGAGAGATGGTTAGTGATCACATTCTTAGTCCTCTTTCTATCTACCAACCACATTCTTGGTCCTCTTTCTATCTACCAACCATCGTATGACACAAGGGCTCACCATTGGCTTATTCATTAAGAAGTGGATGGCACTGTGGTTAGTGTGCATAAACACTTTATACCTAAGCACATAGTAACTAAACTTGTCTAGATCATACACCACCACCATCAATTCTTTCTCTATGGTGGTGTAATTGAGCTACACACCCATAATCTTTAGCTTAAACAATGGATATAATATGGACTTTTTTTTCATCCAACAGTGTAAGCATGGATCCCAAGGCATAATTAGACACATCTGTCATGATATGAAATGGTTTGGACTAGTCAAGTGCTCATAGAATTGGAACCTCTACGAGCTTCTGCTTGAGGCTCTAAAATGCATTTTCACATTTCTTGATCTAGATGAATGAAGCATCTTTCTTTGTAAGCTCAACTAATGGTTTTAAGACCTTAGAGAAATTCTCTATGAATCACTGATAGTAGCCAGTGTACCCAAGAAATAATCGAATATCTTTAATGATTTTTGGTTGGTGAGTTATTCCTTGGATGATCCTTATCTTTTTAGGGTCCACCTCAATCCCTTCTTGAGAAATTTTGTGCCTGAATACAATGCCCTCCTAGACCATTAGATGGCTCTTCTACCAATTGAGCTGAAGATTTTTCTTCACATACCTTTTAAGCAGTTTCTCAAGGTAGTCCAAGGCTTGCTCAAAGGTAGCACCATAGGTGGAGAATTCATCCATGAATATTTCCACCCCGCAACCAATTTGTTGTTCAAAAATTCTTAGGACCAAGCATTAGAATGTTGTAGGAGCATTGAATAGACCAAAAGGCATCTTTTGATATGCAAAATTCCCCTAGGGACTTGTGAATTCTATTTTGTCCTTATCTCTAGCATGATCTAGATTTGGTTATAGCCACTATAACTATCCAAAAAACTATAATAGTAATGCCCAGATACAGTGTCTAACACTTAACCCACAAATGGCAATGGAAAGTGATCTTTGAACGTTGCCATATTCAATAGTTGGAATGATGTAGACCCATCACTTGCCACCTTTCTTTAGCACAATCATGAGTGGACTAACCCACTTACTATCCACAATGGGATAGATAAACCCTACCTCAAGGAGTTGTTTAATTTTCTCTTTGACGATCTACTTCAATTTGGAATTCAACCACCATTGTGGCTACCTCTTTGGCTTCATGTCCAAATCGGTGTACATACAATGTTGCCATATCCTAGGATCAATCCTTGTGAGTTCAAGACATGACCAAGCAAAATCTATTCGCCATTTGTTGACCACCTTCAATAGCATTTGTTTCTATTTAGAAGCAAGATTGGCATTGAGGAATACTAGCTTGCCATTTTTCAAAAATGCATACTCCATGCCAATATGTAGAGTTTTCAACTCTAAGGGCTCTTGTTTAAAATTTTTAGAGATTTCCAACTCTTCCCAATTAATATCATCATTTTCTTATCAAATATTTGGTGATAGAATTGTTCTAGTTTATCCATGCCTTTAACATAGGCACATGTTAGGCTCTTAGTGGTTTCCATGCAAAGTGTGACTTTTACAAGATCAGCTATCAACCACTAGGTGCCCTCCTATTTTTTGGCTATTGCATACATGCACCTTTGAACTTTAGATTCATCTACATACTGTCTACATGCTTTGATGGATGTTCTCTTGACAAACTAGAGTTTCTGCACACAATTGCACCTAGTATCATTATATGTAATGGATGGAACTCGCTCCTTCTCGATCTTTCCAAATTCATTCTCCTTGAAAATTTCCTAGGAGAGATCTCTAATACCCATTCATGCATCAATAGCACTCAACCATGTCATTTCCATAATAATTGGGAAGTCTCCCTTGTAGTTGTCAACCTTGATCACTAGAAAATTGACAAGATAGGACCATCCACAAACAATGGTCACAATGTTCTCCACAAGTCTCATAAAAACAGTGATTGATTGATTTGCCAATTCTAGATGAATGCTCTTCTTAAGAGGTGGTAGGTTCCATGCTTTGTACATTTCATGGAAAATTATATTGATGCTAGAATCTGAATCAAGAAGAGCCTTACATGGCTCATGTCTAGCAACCTGCAAGTAGGTGAGAGGACCTCTAGGATCAGATCTTTTCCTGGGAAGGTTTCCAACCTTGGTCTAATCAAATACAACATGGATTAACATGATAGCATGGATCTTAGGAGGCATTTGGTTTGAAGGACTCTTGAAAGGATTTGATGTAGAGGATGATAGAGAGACAAGGTAGCCAACCGCATTAGTCTGTGAGGAATTTGGAGGATTGTTGAGTGAGAAGAATGGTTTTTTTCAAGATTTGGATTCCAAACCATTCGGCTAGAAAGCTGGCTGTAAGTTGACAACCCTAGTAGTGTTACGTTGTCGTAGCTGTGGTGGAATCTTGCCCTGCATAGATGGAGCAAGAGGTAATTGGGTGGAGGGTGGAGGAGAATGTGTCAAAGAATGAGAAGGATGATAGGGATATGGGGTTTCCCCTCTAGTAGATGGAGAATGAGTTTTGTGATACTTTGGAGGGCAGTAGTGATGTTGAAAAGAAATGTGACTAGAAGAGTCATGTGGAGACATTAGTTGTTGAACATAATATCATATGGATTTGGCTTCATATAAGGGTATTGCTGCCTTGGTGGTGGCATCCCCCACAACTGTGGGTGTTGCCACTACTGGTATTGCTCATATGGCTATGGTGGAGCTCAACTTGGATAATAAGCTTGTTGTTGCTAGTGGAACTGCCTTATATTACCTTGAGGGTAAGACAATCTTCTAGGTGCTTACCTTTTTACTAATCTAGGATTCATCTTATATACCCCAAACTCTTGTAAGTGTGACAAGACAAGGCAACATCCTTTAGAATGTTCCTATTGGCAAATGTCACAACTTTCATCGTCATTTGATTTTGACTCCACAACCTCTTCTACTACTACAACCTTTCCCTTACCCCTTTAGTAGGCATGTTCAGCTTCTTTTCACCTCCTACAGTTACAATCACTACTCTTCTCTCTTAATTCTTCTACGATCTTTAGAGTAGTTTTGAATTTTTCATCCAACAAATCCCACATTTTATCTACCTTTGCTGAAATTTTAGACATAAATTTTTGGATCGACAAGGTCTTTATATTTACCACCTCATCAAGTGATGACTCCTCCTCATTGTCACAAAATTGAACCTTCCTTTTTCTAATGGAAGGATCCCTATTATATTCCTTAGCACTTTCTTGTTTTCTTAGCTCTCCTTCTTCTTTTTGCTACTTACTCTATTAGCCTTTGGATCTAATGGGTTCTAAGTTCTGATAGTCTTTCTTGGGCATAAACCCTAAGATTTCTTCTCGTTTCTAATCTAAGTCCATCTATAATGTGGTGAAGTTGTTCCCGCTGAGAATAACCATGGCCAGGGCATCGATGTATGAGAGAATAATATCTTCTCATGGCAACATCCAAGGGTTCATGTGTTCCTTGCTTTCATCCTTAGATCTGCCTTCTCAAATTAGACACTCCGGAGTACATTTGGTATTTATCATTGAATAGCTTTAACATTATACTCCACCTGTGAATGGATTCTAGCCCTAAGAATCGATACCAGCTTTCAACTTGTTTGATGAGTGTAATGGGAAATAGCTTTAATTTTTGCCAATAATTTTCAATATTTTGTAAAGCACAAGCATTATGAAAGGATTGAAGATGTGTTTTTGGTTTAGAGTTATACCCCCTCTCAAATGTGGAAATATTGTTCATGTCAAGTTGCTTGATCTAACTATCTTTCACATGCTTGGTTGGAACTTTCATTGCCTCAACGATATTCAACATACTCTGAGTTGCTAGCAAAGGCTCATCATCATCATTATTTCAATGATGCCTATGATGTTCTCTGCTACCCCTTCTTTCATGGTAGGCTTAGTGATCATTATTTTCCTACTATTCACCTTCATCATAGTTGTCCTTTTAGTGGCATCTGTTAAAACCAAAAGAGGAAGAATAAGGTGCATATAAAGAGGGTGAAGAAGGAGGAGGACTGCCACCACCATGATATTTTCCACCTCCTCTACGCTTGTCACAGCCACATTCATAAACTTTCTTGTCATCCTGATGCTTGCCTAAGCCCCTTCTTAGACTCCCACTTTTTCCTGAACCTAGATTATTGATAGTGGACTGTAGCTTTAGGTTCAAGCCCCCATTACCAATATCAAGGAGTGGAGAATCTCCATGTTCAAAACCCCCAAAGGGAGGGTCCTCATTGTCATTTTGGTTAAGCAGGAACAAGGGAACGGTAAACCATTTCCCCTTCATAGCCTCATGATGATTCTCTTGGTGTCAATTTCTCTTGTGTTGTGTTTTAGTGGGACAATAGTCTTGATAGTCATAGTCATGCACAACCTAGATGCCCAACCTCCTAAGAGTTTGGAGTAGCATCCTGGGCATAGATCGAATGGGAGGCATTACAATGTTGCCCTCCATATCTTGCCACCATAATTGTTCATCTTGGTGCAAGATGAAAGTGAAGTCAGGCACATACTCATTTGGATGAGTATATGCCACCTTGCATTCTTGAGGCACTGGTGCTTTAGTATCATTGCACTTGTGAGAAGAAGATATTCTACAATAAAAGTAATTTATCAATGTGCTTAAATTATTATATTTATTTTTAGAATGATTTTTACCTTAGGGTTCGTCTAACGATTTTAATGATTTTCACTATACCTAGATAGTGCATGTTTAAAAAAAAAGGAATCCTTGACAATGGCACCAATGATGAGTGGCGTGTACTCCTACACTCAACCATACAAATTACTAAGCTTTCATGTGCAATCTAGTCGAATTCCATGGATTCTATGTCTTTCGGTACACTAGTCTCTAGGAAGTCAAATTGCCCTAATAGTCGTTCGTTGTCTTCCCAATTACACTTGCAATACGGAAAGGTATGTTTAAGTGTAATCGAGGCATAAGATTTTTATTATTTTTATGTTTTATGTTTTGGATGCTTAAAACAAAGGATGGAATGAATGAAGTAATTCAATTGCTAATTTAATCTAACTAACTACACCTAACTAATCCTAACATAAGCATTCGGTCCCACTTTTCGTACACATCCTGAACACGTATAACGCTACTGGGTTACTAAACATTAAGCATTACTAGGATTACCATGTGTCATGCGCATGCTTGAAGTGGTCATACTTGTGTGCTTAGTTAATTACTACTTAATCTAGCTTAATTTAGCTTAATTAAGTATTTAATCACTTAAAGCATTAAAGGAAATTGCATAAAACATTAAATGAACAAATAATTAATTAATATATTTTCAAGTGCTACAAGGTTTATCAAAAGGCTTGTCTTTATTGTTGTTCACACTATTGTGCTCAAGTACATTAGTGTTCGAATAAAGATTCGTACACTTTCTAACTCCTACTGTAGGCACTTCGAAAAATATTTTAACTCTCAAATGACAAAACTGCAATAGCTCCGCTACAACTATGACAAGACATGTCATAAACATGGCAAGTGAGCACATATTTATAGGCAAAAATAAACACTACATTGACAGGGCCACTTCAACGCATCAAATCATGCATCAACAGGGCCTAATCGACCAAGCCATGTCAATGCATCAAATCATGCATCAGTGAGGCCTAGTCGATAGGGCCTAGTCAACGGGTCCCAGTTAACGCAGCCAATCCATGATTCATCACTTAGTTATATAAAGTTCTAATTGGATTATAAATCCTGGGGTGTCCTCATGTTTCATTTATTTTAGGTTCCAACATGTTCTTGGGTGGGGTTGGGAGATGGAAGGAACCAAGGGATAAGGGACACATTGTTGGGTGGGGTTGGGAGGGATGGTGTTTGAACCCTAAATTAATTCTTGTATGGGCACATCCTAAGAAATATGCTCAACTAGAACTTTATAGCTCATCATTGCCCGCCAAAATTAAAGCCATGACTTAAGCTTTCAAATCAATAGTTCTACCACTAGCCATTGCTTTTTCTTCTTCTTCTTCTTTTTTAAGGATTGAAACTGAAATAATTTGACTCTACACCCATAACATATAGCCAACATGATCTTTTTTTTCCTTATTAAGTAAGTTCTATTAAATTATTGTATTGGAAGTATATTTATATATATACAATGTAGACTAACATGATGTTTCAACCACAAAACTTGAATTTGTATACATGTTACATAGAAATCTAGGATAGGGAATGACTAAATCTTCTCACCCATGAAAACATAAGTGTGTTAGATCAACACACTTGTTAGAATTGAACCTATGATTTAAAAACTACAAACTACATCTATGTTCCATACTAATTTACATAAGTTTAATTTTCATTTGAAAATGTAATATGAAACTAAGTAAATAAAAATAATGTTGAAAAAAATAAAATAAGTTTTATCATTATTCCAAAGGAAATTAAGAGAAATTAATCAACTTAAGTGAAATACCAATATTTGATAAACAGTAAAAAGAAACTAAGGAACTCCCAGATCAAATGTCTTACCAGTACCCTAACACCTCCGAATGGACATTGTGGCTCTAGAACCGGAGCTATTTTCTTTGTTACCATGCTCATGGTATTGAACCATTACCCTTTTGCTAATGGCAGCAACAGCGGAGAGTAGCGCTTGCAGAAATTGGAGCTTGAAACTAAGTTCTACAATGGTGGTGGGTAGCTTTAGAGCATCTGCAATCAGACATGAATGATCACAGCAGTTCTTGGAGTCACGCACGAGGGACCTTGCAGAAAATTAACCGTTCTTGTTTATATGGTTGCTTGCTTTATCTTAGAGTGTACCTCTCCGCATAATCCAGCTAAGGCCTCACTGTGCCTAACATGCCTTTTTTTTTTAACCCCTTTTTTCCACGGAGGCCGTGTACGCCGACGCAGAGGTGGCCGGGGACTTAAGGAAGGTCAAGAGGAGCAGCGCGGACGTGATTGCAGTGACCGTGAAGTTGGCAAGGATGGAAGTAACATTCCACGGAAGCGGTCAAAGCTTTTAAGCTAAAATATGTTTGAATTTGGACGTGGACAAACTGTCATGATTATGGGTTTTTTACATTGTCCAAATCTGCTCGGGTTTCAATTTGTGTCTGATTGTACAAATCTGCTGCTCTTTTGCTTTTGTTTTCTGTTTTCATGGCTGTGGACCAAGTTCTTTTAATAATAAAAAAATTTGTACATTTGTAAATATATTTTGGTGTGTTATCTTATTAGTTGGATAAGGTAATTTTTTTTTATTGTATTTTTAAGGAAACCTTTTATATTTAATGTAACTCATTAGAATCAAAGTTGTAACTTGGTTTTTAAGCAAGGTTATTACCATTAAGTTAAGGCCTTGTTTTTGAACAACGTTATTATCACTTAAAAGAAATATTATTTTAACTCATAATAAGTCTAAACCTTTAGAAGGATAAGTATTTAAGAGATGTATTTTGGTAATTTTATAGTCTTTTCTAGGTAGATTTTAGTAATTTGTATGGTTAATAAACATGATTATATGTAGTATTTAATTATCTTTTGACATAACATCAAAACATGAATGAGGTATTTGATGAGAAAATTGGACTTACATTTCATTAGTTCATGAATCTTTTTTGAAAGAACCTTAACAATGTAAAATCGAATTTTGACTTTATCTTACATTGACTCATTTAGCTTTATAAGAGGATGCAAAGTAGATTTAGTAAAGGAGGATTTTTGTAAACTTAAAATTTATCTTTGGAATATGAATATCCTTAAATATTATAAGAATTTTTTTTCCCAAAGTGACGGTGAGGTGGTGTGTTAGAACCCTAAAAATATATAGTTCAATTAAAATCACATTTTGTTAGGACAAGGCTAGGATGATGATAACTTTATAGCTCAATTTTGCCTACCAAAATTGAATGCATGACTTGGAGTTTTCAAATTAAGAGTCTTACCATTAAGCTAATATCTCATTGTTGTTATTGTAGATAAAGTAGTATTTAATGCTTTCATTCTTTATTTTCTCCACCTTGCAACACCTTGTCCTAATGGTTCGTCATATCTTATATTCAATTACAAAGATGTTAGGAATAGCTTTTCTAAGTTTCTCAAAATAAACACAAATTCCCAAGGACAAATGAGATTCAATCAAAAAGAAAACACTCTCACATGTATGATGATTAAGGTACCTAGCCAACACTATATGAAAATTGTCTCATGTTC
This sequence comes from Gnetum montanum, assembly GCA_015680685.1. Classification (NCBI taxonomy): domain Eukaryota; kingdom Viridiplantae; phylum Streptophyta; class Gnetopsida; order Gnetales; family Gnetaceae; genus Gnetum; species Gnetum montanum. The sequence goes on along the minus strand of MNCI01027971.1, from coordinate 1,295,679 downwards.
ATATAAGATGTCGAGAAGGAGACATCTTGCCGAAAGTAGCCAATTTACATAAGAGACGTCTTGTAGCTAAGGGAGATGTCTTAAAGATGGATGAGACATCTTCCAAACATGTGAGGCATCTTGGACGAGGTGAGACATTTGACCTACCATGCCAAAAACAAGGATGCTTGTTTTAAGGTTTGGAACCTCTGAACACTTAAACTAGTCCCCATTAATCCCAAAACCTCCTAGACTTATCAAAATAGGTTCAAAACACCCTAAAACATGCCAAAATCTAGGAAAAGACCCCATCATTGGAGAGGTGGTACATTGGCCTATTTGATGTCTCCATCATTATCCCTATGGTTGCCAATTTCTCAATTTCAACTTCATCTTTTGGCTAACCCCCAGTTGCTGCCAATTTCTCAATTTCAACTTCATCTTTTGGCAAACCCCCAATTGGTGGATATATAATATCTGCTAGTTCATCATGATGTTGTGTCCTTACCATTCAGATCTTGAAAGAGTTACATAGACTAGCAAGTTTAGTTTAAAAACAACCTTGTCAGATTTGGAACCACTAAATTAGGTTCCAACTGGAAAACTAATTTTTATTTGAAAAGCTGGGGCAGAGATACAAGATCGAAGATCTGTAAGCTACATCAAATGCATTGGAATCTTACACCATCTAGAGCGTAAATTTAGGGGCTCATTTAGGACTCTTTAGGAATATAACATTAATTAAATAAGCATATTTTTATGTTTTTATTCTATACGAACCTCTCTTTTTATATCACCCCCCATTTACTACATTTTACAATTAAATGAATCTCTCACATAAATCCATGGAAAGGTATAAACACGAATGATAATTAGAATCTGTACACCTTCTTGCATATTCTACCACTGTAAAAATTTCTCCAGTGGCTGCCTCAACCTGTCAGCTATCTTAGTTAGAAGAAATAAAACTTACAACCACTGAAAAGATGATCTTAAAATCAATCAAGAAATCAGCTAAACAGATTCATGAAAAGGAGACCAAAATCAAATAGAGATCCTGCAGGAGTCCTAGCAAGAAAATGAAATGCATAGCATTTAGTTAATTCTTTTAAACTTAGCGTAAGGGAGGTAAGATATCTGACATATTCTTTGATGTTTCTGTGACTCTAGTTCAACTTTCAAAAAGAGCAAAAATGTGTTTTGTTTGTGTTGATTAAACCGTCAAACAATTTTGATAGTGTGAAAGTTACGAGATTTTGAATGTACCAAACAATGAATGCAATAAGAAATCAGCTCTATCTTATTCTTTTATGAATTAAAAGATAAAAGCTTATGACACTTGAAAAATTAATCGTTGATTCCAGGAACTATAGGGTACGGAGGCTTCGCCTTTTTGTATTTTTCAACGATAACAGCCTGAGTGGTAAGAACCATGCCAGCAACTGAGGCTGCACTTTGCAAAGCACACCTTGTGACCTTTGCTGGATCTATAACACCAGCAGAGATAAGATCTTCAAATTTCCCGGTCATAGCATTGTAACCTACTTCCCAACTTGAAGATAATATCTTTTCCACAATTTCTCCACCTTCTGCTCCAGCATTGTTAGCAATCAATCCTGCTGGAGCCAAAAGAGCCTGCAGGTATCCAGATAACGATACGATAAATATTTATGCCACCCGGTAGAGTGTAAGACAAAATTCTGAAATCATAAATATGAGATTTTATTACAGAATAAACCTTTTGCACAATATCTGCCCCAAGCCTTTCCACTGGATCCCAAATAGACTCTTTGATCTTTGGAACAAAAGAAGATAGATGTGCAAAGGTAGCACCACCACCAGGAACGATACCTTCCTTAATAGCTGCAAAGGTTGCATTCTTTGCATCCTCAATTTTAAGTTTTTTGTCCTCAAGTTCAGCTTCAGTAGCTGCTCCAACCTGTGATATAATGTTTCAACGTTATAGTGTGTATTTCTTTGGAGTAAAATCACCATTGACAGTATCGAAAAATGGGAGAAGGTAATACCATAGCTTATATTAACATAAAATACCTTGATAACAGCAACAGCCCCTGAAAGGTTTGCAATTCTTTCTGATAATTTTACTTTATCATAATTATTTGTTGCCTCTGCTAAAAACTTTTTCAATTGTGTTACTCTTGCTTCAATTTCAGCTTTGGTGAACTCATCAGCAACGATGGTTGTTGATTTGCTTGTTATGGTTACTTTTTTAGCCCTGCCAAGCTGTTCAATGGAAACATTTTGCGTACTTAAACCAAGTTCACTTGCTAAAAACTCCGCACCTAGCAAGATTGAGATTCCACAAGATTGTTTCATTCAAGTTTATCCACATCACTATAATAAAACTGAAATATAAAATAATAAAAATTATTGAAATATCCAATACAAATATACAATTATATCAGAACTATTTTATGAGACCAGATCATATGTGTCCAAATCCCAATTTAATACGAGTCCTCCATAGAAAAACCCTCAGTGTATTTTTGTAAACTAAACTAATTTTACTTTATAGATGAAATATTTTGCCAATCCTCTCAAACATTTTTATTAATGCCCATCAGAAAATATAAACAAATAAAAAGATTACACCTTAAAACATCTGCTCAAGGAAAAGACAAAAACCCCAATGACATAGACAAACATTAAAAAAAAGGAAAAAGGAAAAAACCATAGGCCCAAGCACAACTGAAGCAACAAGAAAACTACTATGGCCACAGGAAGGACCAACCTCAAAACTAGCCAGGGCAGACACCAAGCTGAAGGAAGACGTGCAGCCATTTCTTATGCAGAGGACGTAAAGGCCAAGGTATGAGAGCATCATATGCCTATTGGAGAAGTTGATGTTAAATTGCCAACAGATACTTTGTTGAACCTGGCACCCGAAGGGGCAAATTAAGGCTAGTGCCATTGTGACCTAGGAATAGTATTCTGGAAAAACACGCACAAGCACGCACAAGAGAAAATGAGAACATCAGTAGAAGTGAAATGGGAGTGTTGAGACAATCCTTACACTGCACTAAAGGCAATTAGAACCATGTGACAAAGATATGAAGGCAAGATTAGCCTCGTGTTACACAAGTTGGGTGAGGTAGGGTATAAGGAAACCCAGAGGCTTGATCTATCTAATGAGATTAAAACATTAAATATTGTGCCTAGGTGCTTAAGCTGTCTAATATGCAGGCAATCACTCTGAACATCCAAGCATACATCAGACAGAGAGCAAGAAAAGTACTTCGTCTTAAAAAATATTCAACAAAGCCCACTAAGGCAAGGTGGACACAAATAAGTTGTCAATGCCTTCTTCAAGACGTAATGGGGAGACCAAGCAACCTCCAAACAGACCTTCCACAATCATAGAAGCAACAAGGACCTCAAGGTCTTGACCTCATGGGTGCTAACAAGCTAATTGAACAAATGGGCTACAACCCTAGTACTCCATTGAATTGGCATAATATGCATCAAACTATGGTGAACAAAATTTCTCCACAATTGATTATAGATGACCCTAAAGATACACTAAGCCCTACACACAACGCTTGCAAGGCCAAGTCCACCATTTTTTCTGATCAATACACAAGGACCAAGCTACCCAAGCAAAGCTACTTGGCCTAAGGTTACCTCCATATAAGTTACAAATGAGACACTTGAGCCTATGAATGTAGCCTTTAGAAGGTGCCTTAATGGATGGGTATTAGACCATGTAGCTTTAAAAATGTCTCATTCAACCACAACCCTACAGGGTAAGCCCCTTCCCAACCCATTCAAAAGACTTATAAGAAATGCACATATCAATGATCTTCAACAGAACAACCAACAATACATCTAAAGACAGGTAGATCTTGAGGATCATAAGCACTGATAGGATCCAGGTAACACAAAGAAGTTATAAGAGGATTAGTGAAGAACCCATGGACATCAACTGGCTAGTTTCAATTGATAGCAGCTTTAAAGGCTCTACAAAATCTACTGATGACATTAAACCCCATCTGCAAATTAACTGAATCCTCACCAAGGAGAAGGGAGTTATCATCTATGTACTAACTAATGTACATAGTATACCCATCTAGAAGTTTGACACCACTAAGAATCTGATCAAAGACCGTTCCCTGCAATGCAGTAGCCAGAGTTCCCACAACTAAAATGAAGAGCTGGGGGATTGACTGATAACCCTATGTCACCAAGTGACTGAAGGGAAAGAGCTAATTAAAAAAAAAACTTACAACTAAAACAAAACATTTTAAGACCCAACCTCTCTAATGGAGAAGTGAAAAATGTAAAGATAATCAAACCTATTATGGACCTTCATGAAGTCTAACTTTAGATGAAAATAGTTCTAGTTAGACTCTTTGGATGGGTCAATGCCTCCTTCCAACAGCAATAAGACATTGTCCAAGATACCATGGTCAAGAATGATGTCATTTTGGTTTGACTACTTCCATTAGCTAAGTTCAAAGAAAGTTCATTATAACTTTACTAATGATCTTGTATTCTATGTCAAGGAGAGAAATGAAATGTCAATGCTGAGAAGAGCATCAAGTTGCTTTTCAAAAACTCAAGGTACATTTGGTAAAAGTCATCTCAAATTAATGTCAAGAAAGCCCAAAAATATGGAAAGGCTAAGGCTGCTAGAACTTTCATTGTAAGAAGCTACAAGAGAACTAGGCAAAGCTCCTATAATGAATGAGCCCCTAACTCCACTATCAGGGAAGGTAAAGAAGATGAAAGATATTTAGAAAGGGGTCTCAATCCAAGGTAAATGTCTATGAACGTGCAAACAAGTCTATGTAAAATTTTTGAAATGCTACAGGAATTTTCTTGACGTTGGTAACAAGGCAGCCATCAATCTCTAACAAAAATGCCTACTAGACTAGCAAACACTACAAGGAACTTTGAAGAACAAGAAGACCAAACTATCATACTAGAGCTAGGAAATTCAAACTCTATGTTAGGCTTCTTTGGAACATAATCATTATCCTAGCCTTGTCCTAACAATATCAGGTTGGCTACATGAGTTCTATTTTGTCACACCTTTGTTGGGCTAAAGATCTATCTACAATTTTACCATAGCTGCTTTAACTATTTCTTTAAATGTCTTTTTTGTCTAAATCTTAGTCAGTTTCCTAGAACTATAATTTGGTAACCTTTTTTAAGAGGTCCATCATCTGATCTTCTTTTTTACATGACCAAACCATCTAAGACATCATCACTATAGCTTATATAAGATAGAAGGTACTCCAAGTCTTTCTCTAATATCCACACTATGCAAATTTGTCTTTTCTTTTAACATTTAGCATCCATTTAAGCATTTACATTTTTGCAATATTAATTTGTTATCCATGCCACTTTTTAGAGCCCAACATTCAACACCATATAAAATAACAAGCCTGATCACTATCTTGTAAAATTTTCCTTTTAGTTTTATTAAAGATCCTTTTATCACATAAAACACCTAAACTTGTGTCTATTTTGACCATCCTACTTCAATCATATTTCTTGTATCTATATCAATTTCACCATCTAATTGAAGCATTGGTCCTGGGCAAAAAAAAAAGTGCTTGCAATGAAGAACATTAGATCTCTTTGGATCAATGAGACCAAAAAGTCTATATAATAGTTGAGTCAACATGGTGGACGATAGCAGGCCTCGCATTAGACAAATTTATAAGGAACTCCATTATAGCCTTGGCAAGAATAATAAGAAAGGCCTACTAATGATCTGCAAAAAACCTAACCATCTGTTTGTAGAAACACTTGATGTATGTCAATGCATGGTTCCAACATTCAATTATAAACTCATTTTTTTTATTATCTGGAAGGGGAAGGAAGGAAGGAAGGACTAAGGGGGCAGGAGAAGGCTCAAAGCACCAATAAAGGACAATTGCAAAACATTGCTAGAGGTTTTATTAGCAATGGAAACATGCAAAGATAGAGAGAAATCATTGCATGATTTGCTAAAGCAAAATTAGAAAGGACGTAAGTATGAAAGATTGTGTATACACCAAGGAAGATTTATTAACAGTAAAACATTTTCAAGCTGTGAGACCCAAAAACAGGTGATGCAAGATAATTATTCCAAGTAAATCAAGAATTAACTAGTGTGTGAAAATCTACTTTCATTTAGATCATGTCAACCCAAGAGTGCCATCAAACTAAATCAAGTGACACTCTTTTGCAAACGTCTAATAGGGATTCTTGCCCAGCCAATCAATCAATGATGTTGAAAATAAACTTCCCCCTAAGAGCTAGGGAACAAGTGGAACAAATAGCTACAAAGCATAGATGACATCATGAATTAAGGCACTACAAGGATTTTTTATTAAGGCCACATATCATCAAGGGTGAAAACTCCCCCCGAGAGCTAGGGAACAAGTGGAAAAGATAACTACAAATCACAGATGACACCATGACTTGAGGCACTACCAGGATTTTTTATTAAGGCCACATATTGTAAGAGGTGAAAACTAGGACATCATTCACCAAGCCACCTTCAGTTGAAAAACACCACCTTAACCTCTTGCACATTCTTTTTAAAAAAAAGTCTGCATCCATATGTAAAACATTATCTCTAACAACACAGCAAAGATGTGGATTTGTTAATCCACGAACCAATGTTTTGTGCATATGCATCCCACCAAATTTTAGCATCCAGAACATCCCCAAGACAAGGATGCATCCCAAACATGTTGGAGACTCACTGGGGAGGTGGTCAATACGTTTCTTCATTCCTGGGACATGCAGAAAACATAATTTTGCAACAAAGATAGTCAATCGGTAATGGATTCTGCACAACAGACAACATAAGCTCCCCTAACTCGGATACCACCATTGCTTCCAACTTAGCTTTCACTTTAATTCATGGCTAGCACCATATTGGGCAATGTTGTTAAATACAACTAACATGAATCGCTGATTAGCAACACACGGACCTGTATCTCTCACCTTAATTAATCCATGGATGATGTCGGGGCACGCATAACTATCCCTGCATAATAAACTCATTAACATCTTAACCAGGGCTGAAATTGTAAAAACCCATGCTGAATTGCTCTACTCGTAAGGTTCACATCCCCCAAATATATTCGGGAGCATAATTGACATCTCTATGTCCCAGCATCCGAGAGACTTGCAAAACAAAGCCACAAACATTCCAAAAAAGCATCATGAAAGATCAACAGCTAGGAGGAGAATTTGAAGCCCAATGTCACAGATCATTTAAATTCTTTACATTCCAAGAAATTTGCCAACACAGCTCAAAGGGGTCCTTGGCTGAGCACGTGAAGCTAACAACTACATATGGTTATGGCTAGAAGAAAAGAGATATTTGAGGAGCATACCCAAAAAATGCAACTTAGCCACCTCAACAAAACAAAAACAGTTTGGGCCATCCATTGAGAGTCCAACAATAACAAAAACTAAGTGTTGCAGAGGTTGAGATTGGGATTACAGAACCATTGAGGCTTACATCAACCATCTTATGTTCAGGGTTTGGGCATGACAATTCATGCGTAAATAAAATAAACAGCATGAATTCAAGGATAAATGAGGATAACACAAATGTCTCTTTGGCAACAATGTAAAATCCATGAATGCATGGCAAGGAAGCTACCCAAGTGCAGACAACTGACTATCAAGACATGTTACAATGACTTAGAAATATAAAATGGACAGGTTAGGAAATATCTAATAAAGAGAAATGACTTGGTTTATTGAACATTTGGCTTATTGTGTCTGGTTTGTCATGTTATAAGAAGTTCTACAACAATGTCTTACAACAAGATCATGATGCAAACTAAAAGTAAATCTGACCAACGCATAAGAAACATGAGTCTCATGTCTTATGATTTACCCTATATCCAAATGTTCAACTTCACTTGGACCCAAAAACAAAAATAAAAATAAATCACTGAATGGATTTACTAACAGAGGATATTGAGATCCACCAATGTTGCCTAAATCTTCAGCCCTTGAGTGAAGATTTTCAAGACCACAGTTTTAGTAAACAACTATAGATAATTTTGAATATTCATTTGGACATGGCTCAGCTGCCCCATTTAGAATGTTTAAAATGGCTTAAAGAATCACAGATTCATCCCTTAACTCAACCATTCTTGGCAAAGTTACCTACATTGTACACATGTCCAACTTTATTTGCTCTAAATAATCATTAGTGAAGTCAACGTGCTTCAACTTTTAGTGATTTGAGAACTTATGTTGGTGTTTTTATTCTTTTCTTGTATGCATCCCTTATAGAAGCTCTTCCTTGATTACTTAGAGGTAACTTTTTGCCTTCAGAAATGAGCAATCTATTTTAAAATCACTTTGAACAGTTAGATGTATGTTTCACTATTTTATAGTTTTCATCTGGGATATAAACATATATTGAACCCAACTTGACCTTATGGCCTTTGTTCTCAACAAGTGAATATTCAATACTATGAATTTACATGCTTGTTCTTTGCTTCTTCATCTGCAGTCTCGAAAATGCATTAATTAAAAATGCCCTTTTTATGAAACACCATTTATAACAAGTATATTACATGTATAATTACGACTTATTAGTTGCACCATGACCAAAGACACTCTTAAGAAATTTCATGACACAAAAGAACTGTGTATATGCTGGTAAAATAATGGCTGTGTAGTGAATCAAGAACATTGATACTACGGGATAAAAATATTTGCTAGATTCAATGTTAGTCCATTCAAATATTTTATTACCAGTCATAATAGCTAGATCGTGGAGTAAAGCTTTCCGTCTATCACCAAACCCTGGAGTTTTAACAGCTGCTACCTGGGCTGCACCACTCATCTTGTTCATAACCAACATAGCCATTGCTTCCCCCCACACTCCTTCTGCTATAATCAGCAAAGGAACATTAAGCCGTATTGCTTTTTCAAGAGCACCAACAACATCTTTAGCTGATGTAAGTGTTTGATCTGTGATCAAGACCCTTGCATTTTCAAATTCCACAGTCAACTTCCCTTCATTTGTAACAAATTCATTGGTCATGTAACCCCTATCAAGCTACAACAACAAAGTAACCATAGAAGAAAAAGGAAAATTAAATAAATAAATATACACACACACACAAAGCATATACAATAGTTAAACAATAAAACTTCTTTGCAAGATATTCTCAAATAAACTAAAACATTCTTATGTGATTTTCTAATTAATGATTTTACACTCACTTCCATTCCCTCTGCTACAGACATGGTAGTCTCAAAAGATGGAGATGATTCCAAGGAAATAAGACCATCAAACCCAATCTTGTCAATTGCATTTGCAATCAATGAACCTACAAATTCATCATTTCCTGAAGAGATAGTAGCCACAGCTGCACGAAGAAAATGCAGCATATCAGAACCTAACAAATTAGAATCAACGATATCAAAAGACACTGCATTGTACAATCAATACAATAACAAATAATATCAGCATTCATATACCTTTAATATCATTGAATCCCTTTACTGGAATGGACTTATTCTTAAGTTCTTGAATCAGTGCCCCTACAGTTTTGTCTATCCCCCTTTTCAATGACACAGGATTAGCTCCTGCTGTGACATTGAGGAGACCCAAATTAGTAATTTCACGCGCTAAAACAAGTGCAGTTGTTGTCCCATCACCTGCTTCATTATTTGTTTGACTTGCTACCTTCACGGGTTCAAAAAAATGTTCACAACATATAATTAAAACAGATTTTGCATAAATTTTAATGATTATTTTAATTTGATCAAGTTTCTTATTTTAATTTGATCAAACCTGAAATTACCTCACGAATCAAAGCCGCACCTACATTTTCTGTTGAATTACTCAAGTCAATTGACTGTGCAATGGTGACTCCATCATTAATAACTTTAGGAGTTCCAGACCCATCTACCACTACATTCCTACCTGATCAACATCAAAAACAAAAACAAACAATATTAATTTCAAGGTGGAAATCCACATTCAAGTTACACAAAGAAACTAAGCATGCCCATGCAGCAGTTACAAGATGTCTTAAACATTTGGCTTACAAAATATCAAATCCGGAACTATCAGATTCCTGTTAGCATTCAATAATCACATGCTATCTCAACTGTATTCTGTGCATACTACAACATCGGGAAATTGTAAATTTCCTAATTGTGATGTGACCACAAGCAAGAGAAAAAACATTAAACTCAGTCACCTGCATGAGTAGAAGAGTTTTGCATTTTCAGACAAGTATGCACCTCCAACTAAAATTGATTAGAATATTCCTTTCTTCTATTTTCCATCTTACATTATGATAAAAATTTTGTAGAATTAGATGACTACATGTGCCCTTGGACATATAACCAACTCGTAGAACATTATAACTCAGTGTTACCCACTGGAATCAAACTCATAACTTGAAATTTCCAAATCAAGAGTTTCACCACTAGGCCATTGAAAAAATTATTATATCAAGGTTTATTATTTATCACTTGTCAATAGTTGCAAACTACAAAGATATTATAAAACATTTTTCCACATCAATTAAAATCACAAATCCATTCACTGTAATGGCAACATATAGTAATTTAGGATTCCTAGTATGTGCAGCACATTTTAAAAAGTTCTTATTTATTTTGGCATAGGCAACAGTTAGATTATCCAATACATTGTGGAAAACATTCCTGATACAAACTCAATAAGCAGTTTACCTTATTTCAAGAACAAATAACATGAACACGTGTATATACTACTCCTGATTCTACACTTAAAACACTTCATCTACAATTTTTTGAGCTCAATGAAAAACTGTATTGCCTTTTTTACTTTACAATGTGTGTTATTTCCCCCTTTTTACTTGATTCTTCTGCACTATTGTTACAGGTATTATGCTTTTGTTTAAGGACCATCATTTGGAGTGATGGAAAGGTGCTTGTTTCTCAAGTCAGAAGACATGGGTTCATGCCTGGGCACAACCACTCAAAGATGTTAGGCTTTCCCTCATCCACCAACCCTCTCAGGACTCCGCTTGGTAGGATGAGCATTGACGCTCCAGATGATTATCCTTTATTATGCTTTTGTTTCAATGTGATGTTTACTGTTATACCTGTTATCCTTGTTTTCCACTAGTTGACTACCAGTACCTGTTTCATATCAGGATTCAAAGCAATATGGAAACTGCAGACCAGTCAGGTCAGAATCTTTTAAAGATATATTCTTCAGATCAATCACAAACCCATAAAATGTTTCAGTTTCAGTTTCAGTTTTGCAATGTTTTATATGTGGCAAATGATGAAGTTTAAAATACACATGATTTCAGTGTCTAGTCTTGCAGGGAAAAAATAGCTATATATTTCAATAGACTATTGATAATAGATAATAACTTCTTAAAAACAAAGAGAAAAGAATAACCTCTGACAGCATCTCCATTAATCATGTGCTTTCTAGCCCTTGACTTAAAGTCTCTACCTCATATTTTAGACCATTGGTTATCTGTTGATTTATTACTGATGTAGATGTGCCCATTGCAACTAATGAATTGGAAGTCAGCTGTAGCATAAGATAGGACTATTTAACGACATCAGAAGCTAGGTGCTCTCTAAAAATTGGAATATTACCAGACCTTCAACATTATTCATATTCATCATCATGTTAACCATATCCCAACTACAGGATTGATCTTTATGAATGCTTTTTGGTTTTTGCTTCATTCACACTCATTGTTATGATCATTGCCTTTATCCCATCAAAGCAAGGTACTCCATTAGACAAGTAGATGATATTAAAATAATTTTTATGGGCTTACATCTACCAAAAAAAATTCAATGTATGTAATTACCATACTCTGAGTTGGAACGTGTGAACTCAAATTTTGAACTTAATGTTTGTAAGCCAACTAATTGAAACTGGAACTGAAATATTGTTACATCTGTAGACCCTTTGGATCTATTGGACAACAGAAATATACAAGCTATGAGTTTTGGAAACATCATTATGAAAATTACCAAGTGTTCTTGGTAACATTTAGAACAAATCAACCAAATTTGCAAATGTAATATCCTATCTCTAACATATAACTTGTAGGTTACAAGTCACTAAAAAGCTACAGCTCACTTATTATAATTAATATGACTATGAGACTCAATAGTGTTCCTCCCTTCACTGCATCTAATAAATGTTGTCTTTTGTAACGCTTGCAGTGTTCAGGTTTTGATACATCGGCAAGTGTGTTCAGGTAAGCTTAGCATATTAAATTAAAATGTCAGCCTCTAAAAGTTTCTTACTGTATGATTACTTCTTCAATTTGAAATTGAGGGCATCCTGTTGTGAGAATGTTGTGACAATAATTTACCAAGATGAAGCAATACCATTCTGCTTAATGAAATACAGACTACACCATTTAAAAAAAAAAATTTAATATATTAACAATCTTAATGTTCCTATCACCAATCATATGGAAAAAAGAAAACATTATTCTACCCATGAATACCAAAATATCTAAATATCCTCATAGCCTGTTCTGGTTGCTCTCGACTATGAGGATAGCGCCGCTATGTTTCTTTTCCTAGTAACTTATATATTTTCTTCCTTTCAACGTTTCTGCATGAGTAAAAAAGGAGGGCGGCAATTACTTATACGCTGAGCTTAAGCGAAGACAAAACGACCGGGGTAAAAAAAGGAAAGCAAGAATAGAAGTTTAGTCCATTCAACTTTTCTGCCTGAGGATAGAAGTCATAGAGTACTACACTTCAAAAAAGCTTTTATGTAGCTTGTGATATTAGGAGTACCTCTAGGCCCCAAAGTGACAGCTACGGCATCAGCTAACTTGTTGATTCCTGCTTGCAATGCCCTGCGAGAATCCTGATCGAACGATATTGTCTTCACTGCTGCTCTTACACATGTTGGCCGAGATTTTGCCCGGGCTCTTCTCCCGACGGAGAACCAAACGCACTGCGTAGGGCTAATTGAGCTCCTCTGCAACATCGATTTCGGAAAACAAGCAACATTGAAAACGGCAAAATGACTGAAGTTAAAATTATACAGTCAATCGAAGGTTTGCTAAGCTAGCAGAATGATAATGCAGGATTGATGAACTTACAAGATGCGGATTGTTGGAACAGAGAATCGTCTTGGCGAGAAAAGTATCAGCGGCCATTACAGTCAGAACTCTGCCTCCCACGATGTCTATCGTTAAGCATCCGTTTGATTTCGCGTACATTTATTAAGAGGCCTGAGAGATAATTTTTGTATATATTATAAAAGTTACATTGAAACATAATCACGGAAATTTATTTCAGTTTTGTTACCGACGAATACATTGGAAATAAGGCATTGTATTGAGCTTCTTACGTTGGGTCAGTTAGTGCAGCCATTTATCTGTGTACGGTGATACCCTATCCTTTTACCGTTAATTACTGTGCGCTTTGGAAAATGATAGGGCCCTTGTTGGTTTGACAGCCAAACAAAGCCGCAAATCAGGTTGCTAAAAAGGTTGAAAAAAAAGTGAAAAAAAAAAATTTTAAAAAAGGGGAACTATAGAAATTTGGTTTTTTTTTTTTCCCTCCTGTTGTAAATGGTATTGAAGAAGTCCAAATTGTTGTTTCTTGATAAAGTTTTCATTAAACAATCAAGTGTTACTTTATCAGTAAGACTATTGATTTGAAAGCTAAGCCATGGGCCCGCAATATTGAATTATAAAATTCTAATTGGATTATATAGCTTAGGGAGTACCTCTCCAAAAAATAATTTCATCATTAGACATTAGACATAGAAAAAAATCTAAAAGTTGAAAAAAGTTCTAGCTACCCATACAAAAACAAAATGTCATTCTTGTGGCAAGTTAATCAACATGCCCCATGTGGAAAACAAAAACAAACCACCACTAACATGGTTGGCTCATTAATGGGTCATTTGTTGAGTTAGGAACTACAATGGTTGAGATCTTGTCATCTTTAGTGTCCAAGGGCAAGGCAATCCAACTAAACAATGTTGACCTTTGGAGAGTGGTTGTAGGCAATGGCATCATTAGGGTTGAGGGGCAACACCAACTTGGTCCTTATGAAAAGTGAAGCCTAGGAGAGATTCGCTTGTGCAAGGTGGGCAGTATAAGCTAAAAGGCCAAGCCATTTTATTAAAGTCCTATAACTCTTTGTGGGGATGGCTAATCCTATGCTATTTGGGTGCACAATCTTTAGCAAGCAAATGGTGGTAAGGAATTTTTGGATGAATGAAGCATGCATGCGCAAAGCTAGGGCTCATCAACCAAGAGTGGGCTAGAGGGGAATGGGTTGACAAGGGATGATAGGCAAGAAATTGCAAATGCATGGGATGGGGCAGGAATGCTCATGGAGGCTTGGGGTTGTAAGGATATGAATGGGGAAGCAAGCATCAATGATGTGGGTAGTAGGGGAGCTTTCCTACAATGAGGTGGTGGTAGAGGTAGAGACATTAGGTCGTAAAATGGATAAAACGGGGAAGCATGCAAAATTCATGGTGACTGGAAATCATATCTCTAGGCACTCATTGATATGTTTTTTCCAAGTCAATGAAGATCATATATAGATTTTCCCTATGTATTTTGAATTTCTCCATTGATTGTCAAATACAAAAAAAAAATTACATTTATAGTAGATCTTCCTTGCATAAATCCAAATTGATTTTTGATATTGTTGATTCAAGTATGAGACATTACTCTATGACTCTATTCCAATGCTTCATAGTATGATTCGTTAGTTTGATACCTCTATAATTTGCACATTTCCTTTATGATTGGTTGGTTAGGCTTTCACTCATCAATCAATCCTCCCAAGACTTGCTTGGTGGAATAATCATTGATGCTTGATGAAGCATCAAAGTGTTGCATTGATGGGGTCGCGTTGACGATGTGTTTGCTATGTTTATGAAGCCCCATCGATGTAGCTCCACAATAAAGTATATAAATAAGCATGCTCCCACCATGTATTAGCATTCTTTGATGAATAGAGTAGTCTAACTCTTGCAATTTTATTCCATAGTCTTAGAGAACAATCAATGAGTGCCCGCAGTGTGGATATGAGTTAGTGATACGACGTCTTTTTCAAGTGGCAATGTACTTGGACACATTCCATAAATGGTAATAAGATCGAGATTTATTCTTATTCATTACAACACTTTGACTTAGATTATATTTACTTTTCATGCAATGTACATTTCATGTACTTAGTTAATATTTACATTTCCATGCATATTAATGAATTGGTGGAATGAGCACGACCAGTTTCAAGTGTAAACATGTATTCGCTTAGTAATCCCAGTAGCGTTATTCCTTGGTTCACCTAGCAACATAGTGCTTGGTAATCCTAGCAATGGATATGCGGGTTTAAGATGTGTATAGTAAGCTAGGAACGAACACTCATCACCTATAGGCTAGTTTAAACTTTTATCTTTAAATTATTAATTAGATTAAATAATTGATTTCTCTATTATCGTTAAGAGTAGCATAAGGACACAACAACATCAATTATCATATGCCTCACTTTGGACTAAATCATACATGACAAAGCTACCACTAGTCTAAGTAGGAAGACAATGAACTATGATCAAGACATAACAATCTAAATGTCACAACTAGTCCTATCCATGGAATTTGACCGAATCATGCATAAACACTTGTGATTCATATGGTTGGGTGTATGGGGTACATTGCCACTCATCAGTGGCATCATTACAAGGGATAGTGCTAGTTATCTAGACTAGTTATATCATACACAATTGCTGTAAATGCATTAACAATTTATCTTTTAGAAAATATTAAATCACACACATCATTAACTAACAATAATATCTCTTTTACAAGAAATCAATAATGCATTGTATCAAGAGAACATTCATTAGAGAACTAATGAGATATATAATATTGAAGAAAATTGGAGTGACCAACCTCATGCAAGGGTTTCATATATTCATGACCACCTTGACTATACTCAAGGACTACATTCATCTAAGGTAGACAATCCTAGAAGAGATAAAGTAAGTCCTAAACTAGGGAAAGCCTCAAGGCCTAGGACCTCCTCAAAATTGGAAAAGATAAATTAAGGGACCATGGAGAATACTATAGAAGCCATGGCAACTCTCCCAGTTCCTCATCTTCCTCTTCCTTTTCAACGTCTAGTTTCAATGAAGATGAACATGGTTATTGAGATAAAGCTCCACTATGGGGTCAAAATAAAAAAAAGAAATAAAAACCAAGGGCAAAATTAAAGACATCAAAATGAGCATAGACCAAATCACCACAATCAAACAAATAGAAATAGAAATTTTCACCATGACATGTTTGATGATGATAAACCCTTATTGGCCACCAAGAGCATGATGCAGATCAAAGAGGCAATTAAAATACCTCATAGGCATCAAAAGGGCTTGATATGGATAACATCCCTAAATTTGTGGGAGACTATTATTCTTATTAACAACATCATTTATAAGCCTTCCATGATGCCTACATCTTACAGAACATTGAAAGTGGGTAGCAAAAGCTTAAGCTCTTTTCTAGGACACTAATAGACAAAGCCAAAGTGTGGTATAGATCATTGAAATCAAATTCAATCCATCAGTGGTCCACTCTTCAATAAGAAATACCAAACCTATGTGAGGGTGTCCAACCTAAGGAAACGAATCCAAGGATGGAAACAAGAACAACATGAACCCTTGGATATGGCCCTAAATAAATACTATTCTATATTGAATAAATGTCCAACCCATGGTTTCTATCAAGAAGAGCAACTTTTCCACATCATAGATGGGCTTCCTAGTTAAATGAGAGAGACCTTTGGGATGTATGCTCAAGGTTAATTATATGAACCAGGAACCCACCAAATCCAAAAGCTAATCAAGCATGTGGCAAAAGAAGAAGGAGCATTATGTAAATGAAAGAATGTTGAGAAATATCATTGGGACCCAACTCTTCAAAAGAAGAGGGTTCATCTCTATGATAAGTTAAAAGAAGCAGCTCTTGATGAGGTGATTTCACAAAAAAACTAGTTAATACAAAAGTCTATTGATAAGCTTGAAGCAAGGTTAGATAATATGTCAAAATGGATAGATGAGAAAGTCACAACTTGTGTAGAAACCGTAGAGGAGAGAGTAACACAAAACAAATTAAGTGATCACAAAAAAAGGAGGAAAAGGGACCAAGAGACATGTAAGAACATTGATAAGCAAAAAGGGGAAATGGCTATATAAGAAGAGGCTATAGACTCAACCATCAACAAAGATGATGGATGTGACATCTGCATATATGATCATCTGAAGGGCTATTGCCCAATCATGTTACATCTATATGAGCATTGGGCTTTTGCATTGAATCCCAAGTTCATAGAAAAGCAAATGCCTAGGAAATTACCTTTCTCACAAGATAATTATAGACATTCCTGCAACCAACTGTACCATTCTAGTGGGACTTCTTAGTAGCCTCAATACTATCATCTAATGTAGTGGCAAAACCCATAGTCATGGGGGAGTCCATCATCAAACCAATACTACCCTTACTACTAGCCAAACCTATCTAGATATTATGTTTAACAACCTATTTCACCGACTAGTTCCACTTCCTCTACCTCGAATCACTACTACTACTCTCTCGAATATCATCAACCCACAACATCTTATATGAGATCACCACCTCACACCTGTCACCCTCCATCATATCCTCAATATTCTCATACTCACCTCTATCATATGTCACCTTCAACAACATAGGAAGGTTCAATGATAATGCTATGAACATACATAGAAATGATAATGCTAGTTGATCTCCACAACAATCTTGGAAAAACCCTTTCTTTAGGATGGTTCCCACATGTAAGCACAACACTTGTGGATCTACTAACTCATCCAAAACAACACAATGCCAATCAAGTGCAACACCCTTCCAATCATAACCAATGTTCTCAAATCCTATGCAAAGGCCAACCTCCGTCATTTCTCCAATACCTAACAGAAGTGATGGATCTAGCACTATGGAGAGATAGAAGATTCCATGCATAACTAATCAAGATAAAGGATGCAGTTGTGGGCCAAAAGTTTGAAATATTAACAAAACCCCTATATCAATCCATCATAAAGTTTAGGAGTAAGTGTGTGAACAAAAACCAATCTACTTAGTAGCCACAACTAGAAGACACCTAGTGGCTTGAAAATTAGAATATAAAATTGTTTCAAAGATGCATGGAAGCAACTGATCCACTTATTAGTTCTAGACTTAAGAAAATGAACCAAACAGATGACTCAAACATAGATATCGTACACTTTGATTATACACCATAAGAGGATATTAAACATGAAGACCTAAGAATTAAAATAAAAAATCAAGAAGAAAGCAAACACATCTGGACCCCCAAAAATGGAAATACCTTCAAGTCCAAATGAAGATACATCTTCGAATGATCCAAACAAGACTATCACCAATGTTAAATGTGCTACCACACGATTAATTAAATTAGTAACAATGATATATGGAGAACTAGTGGTGTATAACTAGGGGATTATGTAGTCCATCTTCCAAATGTACAGTCATAAGGTTAGTCATGGGGGAGATGGTCCATCCTAGTTCAAGAACTAATAAGTGTTTTTCATCTTTTTTGTTTTATAATTTTTTATCATTTTCCTATTTCTTCCAACTTGTTTGATTCTTCATATGTTTTCCATTTCTTTATAGTTTTCTCATTTCTTGAGTCATTTTCTTCATATTTAATGAATGTGTTTCATGTCTTTGTTAATAATATTGCCAAGTCATGATGCAGAAGTCAATGTTATGTGTTGGGTTTTTGTTCTATGCTATTAAGATGATTGAGTAAGTAATTGTGTAAAGTAGTGAGACCACCTCATCCATCTCTCTAGTTCTTTGAATAAAAGGTCTTTTTCATGGAAAAAATTTGGTTCTTCTTTCATGAAATTTAAATTAATTAATGATCATTATGCGTTGAAGAAAGAGGAAACTACCAAGTAGGAATGGTAAGCGTGTGATCTCAAGGGAACTTGTTGGATTTTCTTCTTTTCTTCCTTTGTGTGGTTTATGACTCATCTTGGAATGTATCATCATCCTCCATCAACCAATAAAAAGGAAGCTTTGTCTTTGCATGGTGTGGTTTCCATCAAAAAATTCAAAAAAAAAAAGAGAAATAAAAAAAAACAAAATAAAAAGAGACAAAGAAAACAATAATGGGAATTCAAAGCACACCCCTTAGACATAATAATGGGATACAAGCACTGGTTATGGGGTTGGAAAGCTAGGTTCCCATACCTAAAGGCACCCCTCTAACTAAGACCCTTTCTTCTTTCTTCTATTTTCTTCTCTTTTTGGAGTGATGATTATTCTTTGAGGTGGTTGTGAACTCATGGTGGTTAGCAAGAAGAAACACATTAATGTGAGGTTATTGTTCATGGTATGGACTTGGTCTGAACTTGGATGGATAGTTTTGCTTATCATTTTAATCACAATTTTCACAAGAACCTATTGTGGACATGGTTAGTTACCTTACATCTTGATCTCTATAATCCATTCTGATGAGTCATGACTTGCCTAGCCTTAACATCAAAGCCTTGTTTCAGAGCCTTATTATTGGTGCCCCGACATCAGAGCCTGGACATTAGATACATGACATTAGGTATGTGATGTTGAGGCCAAGACGTGATGTTAGATATATGACATCACAAGGCATGCTCCAGCCTATAAATATAGTGCTCGGGCTGACAATTTTCATATAGTTTTTCAATCAGAGTAGTGGAGCTCTTACAGAGTTAGAATTTTTTCTAAATGCTCTCAGTGTGATGTTTGTAATCATACAACACCTTTGCTCGAGTGTGACGTACTTGGACACGTTACATGATTGGCAATAAAGATTGAGATTACTTCCATCATTGTAGCATCCACTTAAATTATTGTTGCTTTAATTATTTATTTACTACTTTCTTTAGTTAAATATTTCCATTTATTGCTATTTAATATTCCTATTATTAAGTGGAATGCGTACACCTTAATCACGAACATTTAAGTGTAGATACTTGGTAATCCAAAAGTGTATTGTTTATCATAACCAGTGACATACACTTGGAAATCCCATAAGTAGCCTCACGAAGTCCAAGATATGTACGGATGATTAAGTGTAGGTGCTCATTGCACATAGGCTAGTTTAGATCTTATTTTCTATCATTCATTAGTTTAATTAATTCATCTCTTTATTGTCATTAGGAGTAGTGTAGAATTAGGAACAACATCACATGCCTCACTTTGGACTAAAGCATACATGACAAAGCTACCACTAGTCCAAGCGGGACGACAATGAACTATGATCAAGGCATAATGATCTAGATGCCACAATGAGTCCCATCCATAGAATTTGACTAGATCATGTGTGAATGCTTGTGATTTGTATGGTTGGGCATCAAGGGTACCTTGTTGCTTATCAATGCTTCAAGTGAAGCAAGGTAAATGTAAAGGTAAGTGATGTGAGATGTAAGAGGATATTTTCACTCATTAATTATAACAACTTCTAAAACTCAAAGTATCTCCTTATAGGAAAATAATATTTTTCCTAAAATCTAATATAAAAGTTAAGATATCTTCTTCTAACAAGTGATATTTTCTAACTCCTAGTGATCTATGCTAAATATCAAAATTTTATGAACTAATATATAAAACAATAAGGTGTTAGTCTAGTTGTAAGACTCTTGATTTAGAAACTCCAAGTTATGGATTTGATTCTCATAGAGTTAAATATCTTAAGATGGACCACATCTCAATGTATGTGAAAATCTACAAGTGCAACAAGAGTACATAACATACATACCACTCACTAGTCCAAAGGTTAGGGGCATCATAAAAATTCCTTAATAAGTATATAAACAACAAGACAAACACAATGCATTCGCATATCATATGATTATAGAAAGCACTAGCAATCACATACAATACATTATTTTTCAATAGAGCTAAGAAATGCCCTAATATTATATGCATATAGACATGTACCCCTTATTTGTAGAGCTAACAATGAGGTGTTAGCCTAGTGATAAGACACTTAATTTGGAAGCTCCATGTCATGGGTTCAATTTTGGTGGACAATGCTTAGTTATATAAAGTTTTAATTGGACTATATATCTTGGAGTATACTTATGTTTCACTTATTTTAGGTCTACATATCCTTGTATTGCAATACAAAGAATCAAAGCCATGTAATTCTCTAAAGGACATAATGGTTAAGACAGTATGGAATTTGATTGAATCTTCATAAAATAATTAGGTGTTAGCCTAGTGGTAAAGATTCTTAATTTAAAAGCTCAAGTCATGAGCTTGATTCTAGTGGGCAATGCTAAGTTATAAAATTATAATTAATAATAAGGTGTTAGCCTAGTGATAACACTTTTGATTTGAAAACACTAAGTCATGGATTCGATTTTGGTAGGCAATGCTAAGTTATAAAGTTCCAACCGGATTATATTATAATTCTTTTATGGTGCCTTTTCATTATAAATGTGATCCTATCATCTTATTTAATTGTTAATATCCCAAGAATAATCTTAATACTTCAAATCTTATTTTAGTAATATAAATCTCTTTTACTTATTTAAAAATAAATGATAGAATTGGTTTTCCCTGCTCTTGATTAGTAATGAGCGGTGAGGTACCCCTATGCCCAACCATACAAATCACAAGCGTTCATGCATGATCTAGTTGAATTCCATGGATGGAACTAGTTGTGGTATCTAGATCGTTAGGCTTTGATCATAGTTCGTTGTCTTTCCACTTGGACTAGTGGTAGCTTTGTCACGTATGGTTTAGTCCAAAGTGAGGCATATGATGTTTTCTAATTCTATTTACTCCTAATGATGATAAAGAGATATATTAACTAAGCTAATGAATAGTGAAAAATAAGATCTAAACTAGCCTAGCTAGCCTAACACAAGTACCCGTCCACTTTCATGAACACATATAGTGCTACTGAACTACCAAACGTTAAGCGTTGCTAGGTTACCAAGCACTATATGTATGCTCAAAGTGGTCATGCTTGTGTTCATTAACAATTGGAAATTAATTCCTTAATATAAATGCATAAAAGTAAAGCGCATGAAAGTAAAGTGTATTAAAGGAAACATTAATTTATTCTCAATGCTGCGAGGATTATCAAAAGAGTTTATTTTTATTCCTATCACATTGTTGTGCTTAGGTACATTAGTGTTCAAACAAAGATCTGTATAGACTTAGACTCCTATTACAAGCACTCAGAAAATATTCTAACTCTATGGAAAACATACTGCAAGAGCTTTGCTACTTTGACTGAAAAATTGAAAATTCATGCCAAATCGGGAGCCCAAACGCTATTTTTATAAGCTAGCATATACCCTCGACATCACATCTGGGCTGTAATGTCAGATACCCAACATCAAGGCTCCAACATCGAATACTTGACATCGGGGCTTTAGTATCAAAGCCTTGTTATTGGAGCCTTGTAATCGGAGCCTTATTATCAGAGCCTTATTATCGGATAACCCAACCAATTGATGATTTATCATACCCCCCACAATTGAATAAAAACCTATCCTCGAGTTAACAGGATAGGACCAATCTTTCTTTACAAAATGTCAGGAAGGTATGGGGTTATTGATTGACATACAAATTGACTCAAATGGAATAGATAAACTGTGAGTGCCCAAGTGTGTAGATATATAACATTTACAAAATTTGGTGTTTATGATAAGAGAAGTGAATACCCTGGATAAAACTGACATCCAACACCTCTTGACAACTAAAGAGCAAGAGAGAAGATCCCACAATTATGAATGGTCCTTGTCGTGTGGTATTGTCACATCATCCTTGTTGAAGATAGTGCCACTTCTAGTTCATGCTTCCCACTACAATCACAACACAATCACAAATTAGTATGCAATATGTAACACATAGCTAGTAAGTACCTTATCTCGTCAATGGTTACACTTGGCTAGGTTGTGATTGTGGTAGATTGATTTCTTTAGTAGTGTTAGTGGGAAGGTTGACAAATAGGGTAAAATAGATAAGTGGTCCATTAAATTTGAAAAAGTGCTACACAAGGAAATGTTTGAAGAGGGTGTAAGAACTTGCAACAATAAAAGGAAGGTTCATTGAAAAAGGTTGTGAAGATGTGCACAATTAGATGTCATTGATAAGGTAAATAAAAGAATTTGATTGTAAGAATGTCAAAGGGTAAAGAACTTAACTAACCCAACCAAAACATATGCAAGTGGGTCCTCCCCAAAGTAGGCACAGGCCTTTTTATGCCCTTGCATAACTTCAAACCAGAGAGTCCATGGGCTCTGTGGATGATTAATGGTTACAGAAGGTTAAGTACAAAAACCCAGAAGAAACTAACTAAGAATTCTGACACATCAAACCAGGACATCGAACAAGAACATGAAATTGGTGGTGAGGTGAGACATGGAAAGCATAGATGAATGAGAGAGAGTGTGGAATGGAGTTCCTAATTAAGGTCACATGAAGTTCCTTGTGGATTTTATAGTTAAATGACTTGATAAGATCCATCATTAGTCCAGACCAAAACCAACCACATTTATTGACTTTGCATCGTCATTCTAAGACCAAGCCATCCTTTGAGACACAAGAGTGCTCCCATAAAACAACCACTATTCCTTATTAGAGAAGAAAAAAGAAGTATGGAGTGAGGAAGGGCCTTAGTTAGAAGGTATTGGTCCCATAACTAGTGCTTGTAGCCCATTATTATGTCTAAGGGATGTGCTTTGAATTCCCATTATTTTTTTTGAAATGGGAACCACACCATGCAAAGACACATGCATTTATTTTGTCTAAGGGGTGTGCTTTGAATTCTCATATTTTTTTTTGATTTGAACCACACCATGCAAAGATGTATGCATTTATTTTATCTAAGAGGTGTGCTTTGAATTCCCATCATTTTTTTTATTGATGAGAACCACACCATGTAAAGACTTATTCAACTTCCTTTTATTGGTCAACACAAAATAGTAAGAAATCCATGAAAACACACATGCAGCTAGGCAAATAGAAAGGCACAAAGAATACCAAATGCCTTTGAAGCCACACCTTGTTCAAACTTTTGAATCCTTTCCAATTTTGAAAACTACCAAAGTTACAAATTTATTAAATTTTTGTTAATGAAAAAGGAATTACATGTTTCCAGAACAAGGAAAACCCTAGAGTTTGTGGATGGGTGGATGTTGTCGACTCATTGCTTGTTGCATGAAAAAGAAACCATGTTGTAATTATTTGTAATGAAATTCAAAGCCAAAAACCAAACATCAACAATCAAATAACAAATTACTGAGTGGCAAGGTACCCCTACACCCAACCATACAAATCACAAGCGTTCACATGCAATCCGGTCGAATTCCATAGACTATAGTTACTAAGTACACTAGAGCTAAACAACGTGTGCATGTTGTTTGTTCGTTGTCTTTCCAGTCTCACTTGTGGAATGTAATTATATGGTTAAATGTGATTGAGGCATATGATTTTTATTATTTTGTGTTTTTCTGGAATTACTCACCTAGAACAAGAATAAAAGTAGCAGTGATTAAAAGTAAATGTGATTAATTGCTAAGGAAACTAAAGTCTAATCTAGCCTAACATAAGTAATCATTCCCACTTTTTGAACATATCCTAAACTTCATGCAAACACTACTGGGTTGTCAAATGCTAATCATTTCTGAGCTACCAAATGTCACATGTATGCTCGAAGGGGTCGCGCTTATGTAATTTAATGATTTGCTTAATTGATCAAAATAAATTATTGTGCTAAAAACATGAAGGTAAAGTGCATAAAATAAAATAACATAAAATAAAATATAAATGCATGAGAAAGGAAATCTCAAGTGCTGTAAGGAATGAATCAAAGAGCTTGTCTTTATTGCCAACACAATGGTGTGCTCAGGTACATTAATGCTTGAATAAAGATCTATTCCCACTTAGACCTCCTACTGCAGGAACTTGGAAAATATTCTAACTTTCAAATGGAAAAATTGATTAGTAAAAACATCCTCCCAATTGTGCACCTAGGCATGGTATTTATAGACATAGGAGTAACCCTACAATATTGAATGTACGATATCGCATCTTAGGCTGTGATATCGTGTGCCCGATATTGTGTACTCAATATCGCGGCCACACTGATATCGGAGTGATAAAAAACACAATTTATCATACCCCCATGACTGAATGAAAAATTTTCCTCGAGTATAGAAGAAGAGGAACAAGTCCTTTACAAAATATCATAGGGGATGTGGACTTATTTAACTAACATGTAGAGTGACATAGAGAAAACAGACAAATACAAGAGTGCCCAAACATACAATATTACAATGGTGTACAACATTGGGTGTTCATGACAATAGGAAAGAACACCAACGAATCCAAAGAACATCCAAACCCTCTTGGTATCAAGAGAATGAGGGAGACATAGAAGAGATCTAGTGGTCATGAACAATCTCCTACGAGTGATATGGTTGCATCCTCCTTGGTGATGATAGTCCCACTTCTAGTCCATGCTTTCTACTACAATCACAAAAAAACCAAGGATTAGTATTTATAGTGCAATAGATAATGGCTGAGTACCTTGTCTCATTGGTATTTTATCTAGCCAGGTTGTGATTGTGATAGATTGGTTGCTTGATGTTGTTAGTGGAAAGACTAAAAATGGGTTAAATAAGAGAAGTGATCCATACAATTTAGAAAAAAGCTTAACACAAGGAGTACTTGAAAAGGGGTATTCATAATAAAAAAAAAAGGAGTTCATTACAAACAGTTGTGAAAGTACGTATAATTAGATGACATGGATGGGGTAAATAAAAAGAATTTGATTTTAACAATGTCTAAGGGTAAAGAACTTAACTTAACCAAACCAAAAGATATGCAAGTGGGTCCTCACCTAAGTAGGCACAGATCTTTTATGCCCTTGCATAACTTCAAACCAAGGAGTTTGTGGGCACCATGGATGATTAATGGTTACAGAAAGTTAAGTACAAAAACCCAAAAGTAACTAATTGAAAAACCTAACAAATTAAACCAAAACATTGAATCAAAACATGAAATCGATAGTGAGGTGAGATATGGAAATAATAGATGGATGACATAGAAAGTGGAATGGAGTCCCTAATTATGGTCACATATAGTCCCTTGTGGAATTTGTGATTAATTGACTTGGTAGAATTCTTCTTCAATCCAGATCAAAACCAACCACTATCAGTGACTTCGCATTAACATTCTAAGACAAGTCCATCCCCTGAGATACAAGAATGCTCCCATAAAACAACCACCATTCCAAATTGGAGTGAAGGTAGGAAGTGAGAAAGGGCCTTAGTTAGAGGAGCCAAGACAAGTCTTATAACCAATGCTTGTAGCCCTTTTATTTGGTCTAAGGGGTGTGCTTTGAATTCCCATATGTTTTTTTTTTGTGAATGGGAACCACACCATGCAAAGACCCATGCGTTTTTTGCATTTATTTTGTCCAAGGGGTGTGCTTTGAATCCTCATATTTCTCTCTCTTTTTTTGTGATGAGGACGACACCATGCAAGGACTTATTGGACTTCCTATTACGAAATGATTCAAAACAGTGAAGAGCTTATGAGAACACTCTTGCACACAAAAAAATAGAAAAGCACAAAGAATACTACATTCCTTTGAAGCCACACCCTGTCCAAACCTTTGATTACTTCCCGATTCCAGAAACTACACAAGTCATTAATTTATTAAAGTTGTATTAATGATAAAGAGATTGCATGCTTCCAAAACAAGGAAAACCATGGAGTATATGGATGGGTGGATGATGTGGACTCACTGTCGGTTACATGAAAAGAAACCACATCCTAGTCGTCAGTAACAACATTCAAAGTCAGAAACTAGACATCAACAATCAAATTACAAATAAAACATACCACCATCAAGTAGTGCATTATCATTGTACCTACCACCTTATTAGCAGAAAAAGTATGGAAACACATCAAACATAAACAAACATAACCATAAAAGAAAGTAAAAGAGTAGACAATAGATATTGAATATATTAACATTGGTGTAAAACAAAAACTAAGAAAAGATAAATAACCTTAAAAAATATAAATATGTAAAATAAAAATAAAAATAAAAATGTAAAACAAAGAAGATGAAAACAAAAAAATTGTAAAACCAAAAATGTGTAAAAAAAAAAAAAGGTCAAAAACTAAGGAGCTACCTAAGGTGTTAGTATGGGTGGCCATCTCCCCCATGACTAAATTGAAAAGGAGAGATCCAAAAGATTGAGTGTGGCTGTTCATTTGACGAGGTGTTTGTTGCATTGGCTGGTTTGAGTTCATGGAAAGGTTTTATTTGTTGAATGTTAACTAACTATTTTTGTTTGGGCTGCCAAGTTTGTAGATGATCATGGCCCTAGATGGAAAAGTCTCATCTATGATGTAAGGTCCTTCCCACAATGTTTGAAATTTGGTTTATTGGGGTACATGTGTAGGATTCCAATAAGAACCTTGTCTCCTTGTTGAAACTTTACTTTTCTCAATTTGAAGTCATGGAGTTTCTTGTTGAATGCCTTATGCATTTCATTGAATGATAGCACCATTAACCGATTTACATCTAGCAAGTTGAGACTTATTAATTGTTCTTTCTATGCTAGACTTAGATTTAGGTCAAGGTCACAGGTTGTGGAGCATGTATGAAGCTTGGATTAGATGGGCAATGTTGGTAGTTTTCTGTACACAAGCTCATAGGGAGAATAACCCATGGGAAGCTTCCATGTGAAGCTATAGGCCCAAAGGGCATCATTTAATTTAGTGCTCCAATCCCTTTGGTATTTACTAATGATATGCATTAAGATTTTTGTAATATCCCAATTAGTAACTTCAGCTTGGCAATTGGCTTGGGGGTGATATGGTATTGTGAGTTTATGTTCAACCCCCAAGCGTTGCATCATCTTTCTAAAAGTGGCACCTATAAAATGAGTTCCATTATTAGAAATTAATGCACGAGGTATACCAAACCTATTTATGACATTTTGTTGTACAAACTGAGCAATAGTGATGGATGTACAGTCAATGACGGCTGCTACTTCTATCCACTTGGTACAATAGTTAACTACGATTATTATATATGCCTTTCCATTGGATAAAGGTGCGATGGGATCCATAAAGTCATTGCCCCAAATGTTGAATTGTTTGAGAGGTTGTATCCATTGTTGTGGTTCCTCCATTCAAGTTTTCATTCCATCATCCCTCTAGCAATGATCACAAGCATAGACAAATTGATGTGCATCCTTGAAGATTATTGGCCAATAATGCCCCGCCATGAGGATTTTTATGGCCATGTGTCTCCTAGCATAATGGCCCCCACAAGGACCTTTGTGAGCATCCTGAAGAATGCAAAGTTGATCTATATTAGGGACACACCAATGTACCAGGCCATTGGGACAAATCTTGTAAAGGTTTTCATTAATCTCCATGAAATATTTAACCTAGTGAAGAAACTGTTGTTTCTTTCTAGCATCCATCCCTTACGACAGTTGTTTCTTGAGCAGATAAGTGAGGATGGTGTCATACCATTTTTGTTCATCGAGCATTTATGCATTGATAGCACTTGCAAGGAGAGATTCCTTAGGGAATTGATCAAATAAAGGACTCTCTTTCTCCTTGTCATCCCATATTATTTGTGATAAGTGATCTGCGATAACATTCTCCACACCCTTACGATCTACCATTATGAGATTGAATTCCTACAAAATCATGATCCACCCTATGACATAGGGGCTCACAATTGGCTTATCCATTAGAAATATAATGACACTATGATCTATGTATACAAACACTTTGTAGCTAAGCACATAGTGCCT
Organism: Gnetum montanum; assembly: GCA_015680685.1. Taxonomy (NCBI): domain Eukaryota; kingdom Viridiplantae; phylum Streptophyta; class Gnetopsida; order Gnetales; family Gnetaceae; genus Gnetum; species Gnetum montanum. Next base: position 1,266,839 of record MNCI01027971.1, on the reverse strand, counting down.
GAAATTCTCTAAAGTGAAAACCACTATCATCAACTCCTTTTTTGTGGTGGTGTAGTTCAATTGTGCACCTGTGATGCTCCGACTTGCACAATGAACATAATATGAACATTTTTGATCATCCATCTACATAAGCATTGCCCCCAAAGCATAATTCAATGCATCAGTCATCACATGAAATGGTCTAGACCAATTTGGTGCTTGAAGAATGGGAGTTTCAACAAGATTTTGCTTTAATTATTGAAATGCTAATTCACATGCAGGGGTTTACACGAATGATGCATCCTTCTTTGTCAATTCTACCAACAACTTGGCGATTTTGAAAAAATTCTCAATGGATCGTTGGTAGTAGCTAGTATGACCAAGGAATAACTGAACTTCTTTGACTGTTTCAAGTTGGCAGGTTATTCCTTGGATATTCCTTATTTTTTTAGGGTCCACCTTCCTACTTTTGAGATGCAATGCCCCAAGACTGTGTCTTCCTAGACCATGAGATGGCTCTTTTGCCAATTGAGTTGGAGGTTTATTTCAACACCTACTCAAGACGGTCCAGAGCTTGCACGAATGTAGCTCTATAGGTAGAAAAATCATCCATAACAACTTCTACCTCACTATCTATCTATTATTAGAAAATGCTGAGAACTAATCTTTGAAATGTGGTTGGGGCATTACATAGACCAAATGGCATCTATCGGTAAGCAAAAGTCCCCCAAGGACTTGTGAAAGTTGTCTTTGCCTAGTCCTTTGGTGCATTTTGAATTTGGTTATAGCCACTATAACCATCAAGAAAGTTGTAATAACTGTGCCTTGAAATGGTGTTCAATACTTGGTTGATGAAAGGTAATGGAAAATGATCCTTGAAAGTTGCCATATTAAGTAGCTAGAAATTAATGCATACCCACCATTTGCCTCCTTTCTTTAGCATGATCATGAGTGGATTGACCCACTTGCTATCTATGATAGGGTAGATGAATCCTGCCTTAAGGAGTTACTCAATTTCCTCTTTGAAAATTTCTTTTAACTTGGGATTCAAACATTGCTATGGTTGTCATTTTGGTTTGATGGCAGGGTTGGTGTATATCTTGTGCTAGCATATTCTTGGATCTATCCTAGTGAGCTCGGAATATGACCAAGCAAAGGTTGATGACCATTTTCCACAGCTTTTATCAATCTTTTCTTTTGTTCTGCAGCAAGCTTAGCATTAATAATAATTGGCCTCCCATTTTTCAAAAATACGTACTTCATTCTAGCCGATAGTGTCTTTAATTCAAGGGGCTCTTATTTAAAACTATCAAGAATTTCTAGATCATCCCAATTAACATCATCATTTTCTCCTTCAAAGAGTTGGTGATGAACTTGCTCGAGTTCATCCATACTTGCAATGTACTCGTACATTAGGCCCTCAGTTGGTTCCATGAGTAATGTATTGCTGCTAGCATTAGCTATTAGCCACTAGGTGCCTTCTTGTTTTGTGGTTGCTGCGTATAGAAATTTTTGGATATTAGCTTCTAGTGCACACTGCTTGTATGTAGAGATAGATGCTTACTTTACTGACCATAACTTCTACACACAATGACACCCTGAATCTTTACACGATACATGGAACTCTCTTCTTCTTGATCTTTCCAAATTCATTTTCTTTTGATATTTCCAAGGAAAGATCTCTAATGCCCATTTTAGCATCCACAGTACTTAGCCACACCCTTCCCATAATAATTAGAAAGTTCCCTTTGCAGTTCTCCACTTTAATTACTAGGAAATTGGTAGGATATGACCACCCACAAATGGTGGTGATGATGTTGTCAACCAGTCCCAATGGAATAGTGATGGACTGGTTTGCCAGTTCTAGTCAGATTTTGCTCTTCTTCAAAGGAGGAAGGTTCCACATTGTGCACATCTCATGCGAGATCAAATTAGCACTGGAACTAGAGTTAAGAAGAGATTTGCAAGGTTCATTCCTAGTAATTTGCAAGTAAACTAGAGGACTCCCGAGATCAACTAATTTTCTAGGCAGGTTACCAGCTCAAATCCAATCAGATACAGCATATGTTAGCATTATAGTATGGATTCAAGAGGGATTTGGTTTGAGGAGGACTTGGATAGAGAGGAAATAGAGAAAGGTGGAGGAGCAGGGTTACAAACCACAAATGTGTCCAAGGGCTTTGGTGGACTGCAAGGTTGGAAGAAGGGTCTTTTCTTGGTTCGTGGTTCTGACCTACTGGATGGGTTAACCGATTGTAGGTTAACAACCCTTGTAGCATTTCTTTGTTGTGGTTGTGTAGGCAATTCACCCTGCATGGATGGAGCAAGTGGTAGTTATGCAGGAGGTGGAGGAGTAGGTGCATGAATAGGAGGTGCATGAGGGTAGTAGGTGGTATCCCTCCTTGGATAGGATGATTGGTATGTTTCAGGAGGGTAGTGGTGAGATTGGTAAGTAGCAATACGACTAGAGGAGTCCATTGGAGATAAAGGTTGCTGAACATGGTAACCATAGGGATCTAGTTGCCGGTAAGGGTATTACTGTCTTGGAGGTGGCAATGCCCATGATTATGGTTGCTGCCACTGTTGGTACACTTTGTAAGGTTGCAGAGAAGTTCCAATTGGGTAGTACTATTGTGGTTGGTGGAATGATCAAGGATTGCCTTGTGGATAAGGTAATCTTTTGGGCATTTTCCTTTGTGCAAGTCGTGGATGTAAGGAATACACCCCAGATTCTTGCAAGTGTGATACAATCAGATAACATCCTTTAGGATGTTCATATTGGTAGACATCACACCCACCATCATCATCTGAATCACTATCCATAGTCATCTCTATTGTGGCTATCTTACCTTTACCCTTAGATTTGGCACATTCAGCTTCCTTATGTCTTTGACACTCTCATTCACCACCTTGCTCCTTGGACTCTTTAACAATTTTTAAAACAACTTGAAACTGATTGTCCATGGAGTCCCATAATTGATCAACCTTATCTATGATTTCTAATTGCAATTTTTAACATGGCAATGTTTTTTGATTCACCACCTCATCACTGGCAAATTCATCCTGTCACAAAATCTTATCTCATTTTTCCAAATAGAAGGGTCTTTGTTGTATTCTTCTACACTTTGATGTTTTCTTAGCTTTCCCTCCTCCTTGGCTACCTACTCAATTAATTTTTGAATCTAACACATGCTTAACTTTGTCAATCTCCCTTAAGCATAAACACCAAGGGTTTTCCTAGTTTCAGATCACAACCCATCTACGATATGGCGAAGTTGATCAAGCTGAGAGTATCCATGGCTAGGACACTGATGCAATAGAGAGTAGCATCGGCCAATAGCAGCATCCAAGGGCTCATGATTTCCTTGTTTCCACCCTTGAATTTGTTTCCTTAGATTAGATACTCGGGAGTATGTTTGATATTAATCATTGAATAGTTCCAACATTGTACTTCATCGCTTAATTGATTTTGGTTCCAAGGATCGATACCAACTTTTTGCTTCCTTTATAAGTGTCCTTGAAAATAATTTCAACTTTTACCAGTCATTTTCAATGTTCTACAAGGCACATGCATCTTGGAAGGCCTAGAGATGATTTTGTGGATCAATGTCATATCCTCCCTCGAACCAAGGGATGTTGTTCATATCCAGCCTCTTTATTCTGCTATCCTTCATATGCCTTGTTAGAATCCTCATAGTCTCTGTAATATTTAACATGCCCCAAGTAGCAAGTAGAGGTTCATCAAGGTCATGATGGTGGTGCCTATGATGTTCCCTACTAGCCCTTCTTTCTTGATGTTGGGCCTCTTTTGATTGTCCATGTCTCTGGTCACAACTTTCCTGATGGTCCCTCCTATTGTTCTAGTCCCATCGGTCACCTCCATCATGATTATTTCATCTGTGGCCATGATCTGAACCTAATGAAGAAGAAGAAGATGATGAACAGGAAGAAGAAGGAAAACTTGCTCGATGTTGGCGCCTATCATCCTTCCTTTGATGCTTGTGACCACAATCATGATCATGATCTCCTTTGTCCCCCTTTTCTTGA